>JAEIFU010003704.1:0-25056 GCA_018904235.1 Lordiphosa stackelbergi | reverse complement strand
TCGATGCTTCACGCATGATTTCTTTGCAAAATTCATTAATGAAGTCACCAGTGAATTCATTTATGGTTCACCCATGATTCCTGCATGACTGTTGCAAAGAATTCAAAGGTGAATCATCGATGAATTTGAAACAGAATTCATCAATGAATTCACCTTCAAAATTAAATTAGAATTACCTAAGAAATGGTTGCAAAATTAACTGAAGAATTCATACTAGATGGACGATTAATTTCATAAAATAATAAACCAAAAACTATTCCCCCGATTCGCAAACATGCACATTTTATATTTGTTATATCAAGGAATCATCTCCGACCACATAAAGTATGTATATTCTTGATCAGCA
Source organism: Lordiphosa stackelbergi (assembly GCA_018904235.1). NCBI lineage: Eukaryota > Metazoa > Arthropoda > Insecta > Diptera > Drosophilidae > Lordiphosa > Lordiphosa stackelbergi. Next base: position 24,710 of record JAEIFU010003704.1, on the reverse strand, counting down.
TGACAAGCTGAGTCGATTAAGGTTTGTCCGTCCGTCTGTCCGTCCGTATGTCTGTCCGTCCGTCCGTCTGTCCGTCTGTCTGTTTCTACGCGAACTAGTCCCTCAGTTTTGGAGCTATCGAGCTGAAACTTTGCACGGAGTCTTATTTTTACTGCACGCTGCTAATATGTCGGAACCGACCGGATCGGATGACTACTTCTTGTAGCTGCCATACAAATGTTCGTTCGGAAAATGGGTTTTAGTGAGAAAAACTGGTTTGTTCTCAATATTATCGCTCTCAAACACGGTCATGGGTAATATGTCATGTTTTTAAGCTGATTTGCGAAGTTTGGTCGAAGTCGCTAACCGTTCTGACAAGCTATTTCAACATATCAAAGCTTTGCCTTTCTCGTTTTATTTATCAATATATTACAAAAATTTGTTTCGTGAATAACTTTGGTGTTTTCGCTTAGATTTCAATGTGCGTTTCAGAATAGATAGATATACGGCCAAAGATAAAATATGCTAAGCCACTATGTTGTAACTTTAAAATTTTAGCTCTGGCAGTTTTTTGCGGTTTAAGGGGGAAAGGGGGGGAAATTTTCCAAATCTGAAACACACTCGATCAGGGTACGGTATCCACCTATGTTCATTCAAAAATTTGGGTCTCTATCTCTTATAGTCTCTGAGATCGACGCGTTCATACAGACAGACTCGATTTTTTTCGCCCAAAGCGTATAGCAAAAACGAAATTTACGTTCAATTCTAAGAAAAATTTCACCAAGAAACCAAGGGTTTAAAATGAATTCCTAGTCCGCGCAAATCGAGTTCAAATATTTATATTACATTTTCCCAAAAAACAAGTTAGAAAGTCGGTGAAGCCCGACTATAACATACTCTGTATCCCCCAAAGCTTTCAATTATCTGATTAATTTAATATAGCAGCCACACAAAGTGATAAAGAGGTCATAAAGTGAGTCCAGTGCTGCCCACCAACATTGAACCGGTTGAAAGTATCAGCGTCGCATTTAATTGACGTAATACTTTCGAAGCGTAATCCATTTAATTGATTTTCCTGATTGGGCTGCTCATCATTGCCCTCGTCATTGCTCAATTCGCAATCAACACTTTCACTTAGAAGCTCCACTGTTTTAATCATATTTCTTCCATTATCTGTAGTTATACAGCAAATTTGCTTCTTCTCGATGTTGAATTCTTTCAAAATATCCTCTATTTCTGAGGAAAGATTATTCGCTGTATGCCTTTTTTGTAGCTCTATTAGGCCAAGTGTTTTGATTGCCGTCGAAATTTTTAGCATTTATTCCTAAAATACCACGATTGCGTCTAGTGGCTGTATCAATTTTCAATGAAAATGTTTTATTTCTGAAGGAATTTTGAATAGTATTTTTAATTTTCTCGTATTTTTCTGATATGACTTGTAGAACATTCTTTGATGTGATTGGATTCATATTTAAGCCTTGAAAAATTTGTTAGGTCAAAATTTTGAAGACATTTGAGTCCAATATTGAAAATGGCATTTTCCAGTCGTCACGAGGTTTACGCAAGCTGCCTTAACATCACTTTTAGGCAAGTTTATGGGGATTTTTTTTTTTTTTCTCACAAACATTCACATTTTGCTCTGCTAATTCTTGTTTGAATGCATCTGTGTGTTTTTCTTCAAGATGCCTTTTTAAATTGGTTGCATAATTACTTCTATATTTGGTCTTACAGATCTTGCACTTTGATAAATTCCGATCTGGGAAATAGTCGAAATATTTACGCGAAAAATTGCTTCGTTTGCGCCCCATTTTTAATATTAATTAATGTTTCTATTTTAATAATATCAGACTAAACGCGTATTCAACTAATCCAATTGTTCGTCTCATAAAAAAAGGCATAGAGAGTAGCTGTACACTGACAGCGCGATGTGGAAGCCTTTCTTTTTCGAGTGGATCAAGAGATGGTGGAAATTGGATTAAGCTGTGGTCCGCAGGATATGCACCCAACAAGATTTTGATAGTTTGTGATGACATGTTTCCGCTGCTGCAGTCTAGTGTCATCAATTTGGTGATTCAAAGTCATGTGTCTGAGAGCGAGGAAGTGCTGCAGCAGCATTTGGAGCTGTTAAAGAGATCAATGCCAGGCTCAGAGTTGCTGATCATAGGCAATCAGCAAAGGAAATTGTCTAATTCAGTTGCAGAAGAATCCAAAGAAATGACCGTAAAGGAGGAGACGCTGCCTCAAGGTGTGGAAAACACAAAATCCCCAGGTATGTCATCAATTAACCTGAGGCGAACCCTCTCCGACGAGGGTCAAGTGAAAAAAGTTTGTGCCTTAAATGAATCCGAGTTGATTGCCCCCTCACAGTTTATGAAGCTGCCTCCCTTTGAAGTAACTAGACAGGGCCAACATTATGCCAATTTTGGCATCCTTGCCTGGAGTCAACAAGTCCTAATGACCTGCTATGACATTAGTAGTGTCACACCCATTAAAGAAGCCATCAAAACGTTGATGCGTAGCCCCGAGTTTGATATTAAGCGTGCCTGGGGTATGCAACGTTATGCCTGGCCACATCCGATTGAAAATTGTCCATTGCCAGTCAAACGATGACTTTTTATTAAATTGGGCATTAAACCAGGAATGGGTTATAGCTTAACCGAAACAGGTGAAAGTCCTTTCGATGATGCCGATGAGAACTCTCCTTTTTGGTACATACATGCAACCGAGTCAAAATATCCGAATGATAAGGTCCAAGAACGGAGTGCATTGTGTTATTTGCTTGGATATGTCATATCAAAGAAACTAAGCTCCGAATATGGCAATCAAAGCGAAAAAAATCTGGAAAATATTGAGGAGTTACAAAGTCGCACCGAGCAATTCATTGTGGCAGAGAATTACAGTTCTCATGAACTATTTTTAAAAAAAAGCCCATCTGAAGTCCAAAGTCCATCTATTTGGAAATATTCAAATAATGTTTAGAATGTCCGAACCAAGCTAATAATAAATTTAATCTTATAAAAGCTTGTGTTCAAGAGACTAATTTATCTATATATAAAAATCAAAAGAGAATAAGCTTTCAAGATGTGCAGAATATACATATCCACAGTGCAAAGAAATTGAAAAAAATAATGCATTTGGGAGAACGTTCATAACAAAAACATCACACAACCTGAAAAGGCTCCCCGCAAAAAGTATACGATGAATAATCGTCAGAAAACAGTAAAAGGCTGTCCGATTTACCTGCTTCATCATTTATGGTAAAGCAAAGATCGCTGATGAGGAAGTGCTTTCTTCCGAAACAGTCTTATAGCTTAGTTACACTAACACAAATAAATAAAAACTCAGAACAACTTTTTCATTGAATAGCGCCGCTTAGGCTTTACATATGGAATAGTGGAACTTATACATTTCGGTCATGCATGGTTCGGGGCATGGGCAAATTCATGGCATTGTAGTGGTGTGTAGTCATCTGTAGTTTTGAGAAGCAGTTTCTTAAGCACGGTCTTTTTACCATGGAGATCTTTTAGCTGCGCTTATGCATTGATAGTGGCATGATTTAACATTTTCCATTTTTACTATTTGTACACCCTTGCAAAAGGTATTACAACTTTGCCCAGGAGTTTGCAACGCATAGAAATAATCATTTCCGACCCTATAAACTATATATATTCTTGATCAGGGCGACGAGCTGAGTCGATTGAGCTTTGTCTGTCCGTCTGTCTGTTTCTTCGCAAACTAGTCTTCTCGTTTTTATACTCTGGTATTTTTCGCGATTTATTAAGTCTTTAGTCATGGTAAATGGGATTAATTAATGTTCGCCCTGCGATCCTTATCTGCTCGATCATATAGGCGTCCGCCAGCCCACGCACCTGTTTCACTCCCACCCACCAGCCTTGCTAATCCACAAAACACCAGACCAGGATCAGGACAGCGCAACGTACAGGTTCGAAAATTCGAACACGAGCGCTGAAACAACACAGCTAACAGAAAGCAAATGCTCTGTCTAGGTTTTAGAGGGTCGTACGTAGTGGTTGCTCACTTTCTAGCTCACGCAATGCCGAGCCAATGTCCTAACGCGTTCTCTTAGTCGCTCATACATGCTCGATATTTATCGATATATGGAGTTAGGCGCCTGAATTGAAATAAATATCAGTTACCTGTTTGAATTTTAACGGTGGATTTCTTTATTAGGCTCATTGCTTTTGTGCGCGACATTTTGTAAGTGATTTCTCCCCTATTGCATTTATCCCTTTTTATACCTGTTACTCGAAGAGTAAAAAGTATACTAAAGTCGTGCAAATGTATGTAACAGGCAGAAGGAATCGTTTCCGACCATATAAAGTATATATATTCTTGATCAGCATCAACAGCCGAGTTAATATAGCCTTGTCCGTCCGTCCGTCTGTCTGTATGAACACCGAGATCTCAGAGACTAGAAGAGCTAGAGCCACCAAACTTGACATGTGGACTTCTATTGTCTGCACGCAGATCAAGTTTGTTTCAAATTTTTGCCACGCCCACGCCCGCCCACACAATAAAAACGAGAGCGTAAGTTAAAGTCGGCTCTTACCGACTTCGATATACCCGTTACTCATGAAAAAACATGTTTAACAGTGTTCCTGCGTTCCTTAGTGTGACCATCCAAAAAGTATGCAACATTATTTTAGGGTGGAAGGGGTGGTAGCGGGGGGGCTCGATTCATTTTGCTAATTACTAACTATCTCTAGAAGGTACGAATTGTCTACACTAGTGGGCATAATTATTTTGACAAGAAAAAATTCATAATTAAACCATTATATCTTTTAAACAAAAAATCCTAAAATTTTGAAATTTATATCGGATACTGGTATAAAAGTAAGCTCTCAATAACACATAAGTAGTACACAATCGGCTGCTTAGGTTAGAAAATATAAATCAAAATGTGCAAATGTGGGTTGGCATAAGTATTTTGACAAGATTTCAAAATGGATTTATTCTCAGCACAGGACCTCAAATGCTAAAACAATGATTGGTTCTAGACAAGTTTTTCACGCTGAACCCGAATCTGGCTTTAGAAATTGCATATCTTTAATGGATTAACTGTAAAATGGACATAAAAATGCAAAAGAGACCATTTTTGCCCATTTTCCATGGATTCTATGTCCTAGAAACGAGCTATTTTTTAAAAATTTGATTTGTCAAGTTATAGTACTTAGTTTTATCTGTAAATTGTAGTTCATACTTTCTTTATTTTTATAAGATATAAGTTCGTGATCGATCTGCGAAGAATGGCCGATTTGCATGAAAATTTACATTTTTTGTGCTTTTCATGAGCTACACTGGCGCTTTTAAAGCATATTTTTGGGTGCGTTCTACCTCAAAAACTAACTGGCGCCAGTGTAGCTTTTGCATTTGCCTTCTCTAAATTGCTTGTTTGTTTACCTCTGACAGCTGTGTGCTATCGATATCAAATCATAATCCAGCAATTCCAACAAACTATTTCTATGTTAGATTCACATCTAAAGCGTAGTATACACTTCCACCAAAGACTTGCCAAAACAAAAAACTCCATATAAAAAAAACTCACAAAAATTTTTGTGCCAAAACCCTTTGGCAGTCTCTTTGGTGGTAGTCCACACTGCCAACAAAAAGGCCTCAATTAAATACCGATAAAACACTAGATCCGTATTTTCTGTAGTGTTATCGATAGCTCCCTGAATAATTAATTTTAATTATTTCAACAGGTATCGCACATTGTCGATACACAAATATGCGTCGTCGGGTGAAATTTGAATAATTTTCCCATCACTGATTGAGCGCAATTTTCAAAGCAAGCTACAAAACACCGTGAGACTTCAACCAAATTTAAACTGGGTAATAATTATGAATTTAATCATTACTAAATTGTCATATCTGCTCATCAGGCCCCGCCAGGGGTGGGCCGTGAAGAACGCATGTTAATCATTTGTATTTACTGATTGTGAAACTTATAATTTAAAATCAAACCAAATACAACGCTCTAGGCAATGTGACCATATTACATGCATACATCTTACAATCTGGTCACACTGTCCCAAAACAAAAGAATTGTCACTTTTGGTATTTTTGTTTTTTGGCAGTTCTTTGTCTTATAATGAGACAAAATTGTAAAAAAGCGTAAACTATTGTTTTGAATGAAGTTTGGGTGGATTTGAGCATTTCAGGTACTTAAAATATCAAGTCGAAAAATTGACTTTCCACAAATGGATGAATATCTGGACTCTCAGAGGTCGTGCAGCTATACACGGTATACTGGCGTAAAAGAAGACATATTCAAGATTATTTTAAATTAAAAATCATTAAAATCGTCCCAACAGTTTTTGAGCAAATCACTTTACAGTGGACCAACCTCGAAATTTCCCCATACAAAAATTTGACAAAAAATTTAGTTGGCAAACTTACATCAATAACTTCCATCTCAGAGGTCGTGCAGCAATGCACGGTATATTCACGTAAAGAGGGAACTTTCAAGAGTATTTTAAGTAACAATTCATGAAAATTGTCCCCACAGTTTTTTAGCAATTTAGTTTACAGTGGACCAACCTCAAATTTTCCCCATACAAAATTTGCCAAAAAAATTTAGTTCACAAACTTACATTAATAACTCCTCTCTCAGAGGTCGTGCAGCAATGCACGGTACATTGTCGTAAAGAGGGCATATTTGCGAGTATTTAAAAAAATAAATCATGAAAATTGTCCCCACAGTTTTTGAGAAAATCCTTTATCAGTGATCAAACCTAGGCAAAGTTTTCTTTACTGATAAGGCAGCCATTTCAAACAAGTTGAGTGTGACCAAGCTACCCTAATTCGTCGCTATTTTTCTAGAGGTCGTGCGCATATGCACGGTACGCCCCTGATAGGTAATAATATTAGTTAATTTTCCTAATTTTCCCAACCAATTCGTCCCCACAGTTTTCCTGCAAATTAATTTTAAAGTTTCCCTACATTAATGCTTACCAATGGCCGCAGTATGACCATATTCGTTGCTTTTTTTGTCAGAGGTCGTGCGCATATGCACGGTATGCCATCTGATAGGTAATAATATTAGATAATTTTCCTAATTTTCCCAACCAATTCGTCCCCACAGTTTTCCAGCAAATTAATTTCAAAGTTTCCCTACATTAATGCTACCAGTGGCCACAGTATGACCAAATTCGTTGCTATTTTTTGTAGAGGTCGTGCGCATATGCACGGTATGCCATCTGATAGGTAATAATATTAGATAATTTTCTAATTTTCCCAACCAATTCCCACAGTTTTCTAGAAAATTAATTTCAAAGTTTCCCTATGTTATTGTCCAGCCCTACACCGGCTATCGGTGGCCGGCGATATGACAATGTGGCAACTTTGTCATTCTCCGTTATTTTACTACTGCGTCGATCTTGAAGAAAAAATGTTCCGCATTGCGAATATCAACCATATAGTAAGTTTTTATTTAAATATATAAGCTTAAAATTTACATTAATATTATATTTAATTTATATTACAGACGTTCGTTATGAACAATAACGGGAAGGGGAACAGGGGCAGCGACTCTGAGGACGACTCGGAGAACGAGCGCCCCCCCCCCCCCCCCCTCCCCCGAATAAGAATGCGCGCAAAAACCGCAAGAGGAAAGTGCAACAACAGCAAAAAGACAACAAGAAGGGAAAGAAGGGGAAGAGTGCGCTAAGGAGGCTGTCCCGTCTGCTACGACGTCTGTTGACACGGACACTAGCCAGGAGAAGGGAGGCCACCGACTTCCAATCGGAATCTCAAAAAAAAAAATAAAATTTGATTACTACAAAATAATGTGAATCCATAAATAAATACAAAAAGTTAAAAAAAAAATAGTTTGTGTTAAATTTTATTATTCTCACATCCACACACACATCACATACATACATATGATCTGGGAATTGGGTTGGGAGTGGGTGGTAAGGTGGTAAGAGTAAGTGTGTGCGATGTAGGTGGAAAATGGGTTGTAAGTGGGTGGTGTGTGTGGTAAAAATGTACAATCCTTTTCCCGTTCCAGTAGTCCCGATCAAATTGTGCCCTCAGCATGCAATTGTCCAGCGTGGGCTGCCACTGAAGTTTGCGCCCGCTATGCTTTTCCTAATACACTCCTGCCCATAACACTAGTTTACAAAAATAAAAAAAATAAATGACCCATTTCAACTGAAATATTTTTTAGTGTAGTTTGGAATGGTGATCTCAAAAATCAATTTTAAAAAATTTTTTCATGGCTCCGTTTTTGAAATATGATTTTTTTTTCACTTTTTCGGTAGGTGCTCTTACATTTTAAGCCATATCTGACTTCATAATTGTCAGATAGAGTCAAGCAAGATATGAATCGAAAGGCAATTGAACTGCCAGTAATTGCGTAGAACATTGTTTTTAAATCGGCTTAGTAGTTTAAATACAATAAACCAAAACATTTCAAAAAATTCAATTTTTTGCTCAAAAATGCATGAAATTTCATTTTTAAACGCATAGAAAAAAATATAAAACAATCCAAAAAAATTATTTTTATTTTTTCTACTTAAGAACCGCACTTCTACGAAGAAAACCAGATAACGATTATCAAAATCTATGAACAAACACAGGAGCTGTGATCAATTTAGTGTAAAAAAATGTGATATTTTCGTGATTATTCAAAAAATAAATTTCCGTTTGGTTCGACTTTTGTTCGGTTCTTGATTTTAATTTTTGTTCTGGCTTTTCGCTTACTTCATAAAGTGACCAAACGACGAAGAAAAATACAAGTTTATTTTTTGTGAACACACAAATTACTCAAATTTGACTGTTGGTTTTCTACTCAATTTGATCCAACTTCGGTACGTGTGACACGATTTTCCTCACCAATACCTTATTTTCTTTGTAAAAGTGCGATTCTTAAGTAGAAAAAATAAAAATAATTTTTTTGGATTTTTTTATTTGTTTTCTTTGCGTTTAAAAATGAAATTTCTTGCATTTTTGAGCAAAAAATTGAATTTTTTAAATATATTTGGTCGTTGAATCAAAACTACTTAACCGATTTTAAAACAATGTTCTACGCGATTGTTGGCAGCTGAATTGCCTTTCGATTCATATCTGGCTGGACTCTATCTGACAATTATCAAGTCAGATATGGCTTAAAATGTAAGAACACCTACCGAAAAAGTGAAAAAAAATCATATTTCAAAAACGGAGCCATGAAAAAATTTTTCAAATTGATTTTTGAGATCACCATTCCAAACTACACTATAAAAATATTTCAGTTGAAATGGGTCATTTATTTTTTTTATTTTTGTAAACTAGTGTTATGGGCAGGAGTGTATTAGGAAAAGCATAGCGGGCGCAAACTTCAGTGGCAGCCCACGCTGGACAATTGCATGCTGAGGGCACAATTTGATCGGGACTACTGGAACGGGAAAAGGATTGTACATTTTTACCACACACACCACCCACTTACAACCCATTTTCCACCTACATCGCACACACTTACTCTTACCACCTTACCACCCACTCCCAACCCAATTCCCAGATCATATGTATGTATGTGATTGTGTGTGTGGATGTGAGAATAATAAAATTTAACACAAACTATGTTTTTTTTTAACTTTTTGTATTTATTTATGGATTCACATTATTTTGTAGTAATCAAATTATTTTTTTTTTTGGGAGATTCCGATTGGAAGTCGGTGGCCTCCTTCTCCTGGCTAGTGTCCGTGTCAACAGACGTCGTAGCAGACGGGACAGCCTCCTTAGCGCACTCTTCCCCTTTCTTTCCCTTCTTGTTGTCTTTTTGCTGTTGTTGCACTTTCCTCTTGCGGTTTTTGCGCGCATTCTTATTCGGGGGGGGGGGGGGGCGGCGCTCGTTCTCCGAGTCGTCCTCAGAGTCGCTGCCCCTGTTCCCCTTCCCGTTATTGTTCATAACGAACGTCTGTAATATAAATTAAATATAATATTAATGTAAATTTTAAGCTTATATATTTAAATAAAAACTTACTATATGGTTGATATTCGCAATGCGGAACATTTTTTCTTCAAGATCGACGCAGTAGTAAAATAACGGAGAATGACAAAGTTGCCACATTGTCATATCGCCGGCCACCGATAGCCGGTGTAGGGCTGGACAATAACATAGGGAAACTTTAAAATTAATTTACAGGAAAACTGTGGGGACGAATTGGTTGGGAAAATTAGGAAAATTATCTAATATTATTACCTATCAGGTGGCATACCGTGCATATGCGCACGACCTCTACAAAAAATAGCAACGAATTTGGTCATACTGTGGCCACTGGTAGCATTAATGTAGGGAAACTTTGAAATTAATTTGCTGGAAAACTGTGGGGACGAATTGGTTGGGAAAATTAGGAAAATTATCTAATATTATAACCTATCAGGTGGCATACCGTGCATACGCGCACGACCTCTGAGAAAAATAGCAACGAATATGGTCATACTGCTGCCATTGGTAGCCGGCAGCATTAATGTAGGGAAACTTTAAAATTAATTTGCAGGAAAACTGTGGGGACGAATTGGTTGGAAAAATTAGGAAAATTAACTAATATTATTACCTATCAGGGGGCGTACCGTGCATATGCGCACGACCTCTAGAAAAAATAGCGTCGAATTAGGGTAGCTTGGTCACACTCAACTTGTTGGAAATGGCTGCCTTATCAGTAAAGAAAACTTTGCCTAGGTTTGATCACTGATAAAGGATTTTCTCAAAAACTGTGGGGACAATTTTCATGATTTATTTTTTTAAATACTCGCAAATATGCCCTCTTTACGACAATGTACCGTGCATTGCTGCACGACCTCTGAGAGAGGAGTTATTAATGTAAGTTTGTGAACTAAATTTTTTTGGCAAATTTTGTATGGGGAAAATTTGAGGTTGGTCCACTGTAAACTAAATTGCTAAAAAACTGTGGGGACAATTTTCATGAATTGTTACTTAAAATACTCTTGAAAGTTCCCTCTTTACGTGAATATACCGTGCATTGCTGCACGACCTCTGAGATGGAAGTTATTGATGTAAGTTTGCCAACTAAATTTTTTTGTCAAATTTTGTATGGGGAAATTTCGAGGTTGGTCCACTGTAAAGTGATTTGCTCAAAAACTGTGGGGACGATTTTAATGATTTTTAATTTAAAATAATCTTGAATATGTCTTCTTTACGCCAGTATACCGTGTATAGCTGCACGACCTCTGAGAGTCCAGATATTCATCCATTTGTGGAAAGTCAATTTTTCGACTTGATATTTTAAGTACCTGAAATGCTCAAATCCACCCAAACTTCATTCAAAACAATAGTTTACGCTTTTCTTAACATTATGCAATTTAATTTGTCTCAATTAGTTAAGTAGTTAGTGAGTAAACTTAAAAACAAAAAAAATATTTTTGTTCCATATTCCACCGTTCCAATTCGTTGCTAAACATTCGTTGCTATTTTGACGCACATTACCGTCTGCCATCAAAGATGATACGTAAGAACTTGCCGTGCCAAATTTTCTTGAAATATTCCACCGTCTGCGGGGGATGTTCCTATCTCATGCTGTTCGAAGCGATATTTCCATTCACAACTAAAATATAAAAATGCCGCTCAACAGAACACCAAATGAAATTTGAAAATATTCCCAAAACTGTTAATTCCGTTTATAAAATACTTTTTATTATTAACTTAATGTCATTAAACTATCTGCTTTGACTCAATTGCATCCAAATGCTTCGATGTACCGGGCAGACCATAAACATTTCGTATAAGTCCGAATCGCCCATATCGCACATTTGTCGGATGTTTTCTAACAGCTCGGCTATACATCGATGTATTATGTACTGTTGCTGTTAAGCAGAGGCCAACACAATTGTTAAATTTACAGAATTTTTTTTTTCTTTTATAGCTGGCATGTATACATCATGTGGCAAAAAGAAGCCAATGATGGTGGACGGTAGACGGTAGATGGTGGCCATGTGAACACGAATTTTATTTTTCCACCATCTTCTCAACGTTCCGCCAAGATGGATGGAATTTAAATTAGAAACACTGCCAATCACATTACATGCCAAACTTTTCATAATTTTAATATTGAATTCAATTAACATTTAATTACAACTAACTTGCCACCTCAACAGAAGGGGAAAAAAGAACTTTAAACTGATTTCAGGCTACGACAAGGTGTCGTACTTGCAGAGATGGCGGTTAGTCTCCGCAATCAAAAGAAATTTTTTATTTATTAATTTTTTTAAAATGTCCGTCAAAATAGCGTCGTATATTGAATTGGAGCGATGGAAAATGACACACTGCAGCATTTTTTGTTTTTGTACCCTTGGAGAGGGTACATTAACATTGTCCGGATGTTTATAACGCACAGAAGCATCTCCCTCCACATAAAGTATATAATATATACTGAACCGGCCGTTCCGACAAATGTGCAGCGTATTTGTACCAAAAGACTTCGTGCAAACTAACCAAACTTTGCACGAAGTCTTTTGGTACAAATACGCTGCACATTTGTCGGAACGGCCGGTTCGGATGACTGTAGCATAAAGCTGCCATAGGAACGATCGGTTTAAAAAGTAGTTCTAGTGAAAAAACTTTTTTGTTTTTAACGCTATCGCTCCGAACCCTCGAATATAAAATTATTCTATGATTTCACATAATTTCACCGAGATTTATCAAAATCGGACAACTATATAGTATAGCTGCCATAAAAAAGATTTGATCAAAATCGGATGAATATATCGTATAGCCATATAACAAACTGGCAGCATATATCATGCTCCAAGGGTGTATAAACTTCGGTAGAGCCGAAGTTAGCATCCCTCTATTTTTGTATTTATTCCTACTATTAGACTAATTTGGAAACTGTAAATGCAATATTGTTAAGAATTGCGTAATCTATCGATATATTAAATCTGTGGGATAGTTTATACATTTGGAGTATTAAATTAATTAAGTTAAAAAATCGGCTCCACAGATTTTCGTTCATATCTCCGCTCACAGAGTTGGGCGCAACCTGCACGGTATATCAGCTTAATGGACACTTATTCAAGTATGTTTACTGAAAAGCTATTCAATATCTATCCGCACATTTTTGAGATATTCGCTTATCAGTCAACCAAGCTCAAACTTTTCCCATACAAATTGAGCCGCCATACCAGTTGGTATCGATAACAAGGCAGGGTTGTCAAGTGTGAGTCAGTTGAGAAACTGGTTCCGAAAACTGTTCCCTGTGGATTTTAAGAGTGGGCGAGATAGTTTGGGTTCAAATCTCTTTAGCAGCAAATAGCGGAGCTCAAAACTTAAAGTTGAATAGCGTGGGTGAAATTGGCCGCTGGCTGAGTGTAATAAGAACTATTGGCAATTAAATTTAAAATAGCAATCGTAAATTAGAATTAAATTAAAATAATTCAAGTGCGCAAAAAGGATCACGAGAAGATCAGGACGAGAAGAACTTGGTGAGTCGATCAAGGAGGGGTTTAAGGAGCAGTCGGAAATTCCTGAATTTTCGGTCCTCCTAGAACCCATTTTGACCAGTGAATGACAAAGTTGGAGACGTCCGAGGACAAGTTGGAAGGCGTTTGGCCACCGGAGGCTCAGCGTGGATGGGAGATTGGCCACTTACCTCCGGGTGGTCCAGTTTTCTTGGTCGGGGTCCAATTGGTTGGGTTTTAGGTTAACTAACCTAAAACCAAGAGTCACTCAGCAAGCCAAAATTCATTATGTTATTTATTTATTTATTTAATTAGCAACGTCTATTCATCCATAATTATTTAACCACATCTATTTATTTAATTTATTATTATGTGTTAATATTTCTATTTAATTTTTATATGTACCAATATTATTGTCTAGGTTAAGTGAAAGTTATCCGTCTTGTCCAGTAAGTTCGAGCAGGGTAGGATGTTAGAGCCAATGAATCTAAAATATATAACGTTGTAAAGAAAAATGAACATGCGTACTTAGAGATTTTGTGTTGGGTGAGATGGGGGTGTAAGGAACCAACCACTTCTGGATATGGGGATTAGGAAAGAGCAACGAAACCTGATCCAAGGAGGGTGGGACACGCTGGACAAAGGACACCAAACTGTCACCAATCTGAAAAATAAATATTTATACCCGTTACTCGTAGAGTAAAAAGGGTATACTAAAGTCGTGCAAATGTATGTAACAGGCAGAAGGAATAATTTCCGACCAAATAAAGTATATATATTCTTGATCAGCATCAACAGCCGAGTCGATTTAGCCTTGTCCGTCTGTCCGTCCGTCCGTCCGTCCGTTTGTCTGTATGAACATCTAGATCTCAGAGATGGTAAGAGATAGAAGTTTGACATGTATGGGAAATGCTTCATTTATCTGCACGCAGATCAAGTTTGTTTCAAATTTTGGCCACGCCCCCTCTCGCCCCCGCAATTTGAAAAAAAGTTATATCTCCTATAGTTTTAAAGATAGGGGATTCGTTCCTTTAAGAGATAGTTAGTAATCAGCAAAATGAATCGGTTTGCCAAAAGAATGACAAAGATTGGATGAACGGTTCTCAAGTTAAAAGCAAAAAAGTGAACCAAGTCACCCGCTACCACCCCTCCCACCCTAAAAAATGTTGCATACTTTTTGGATGGTCACACTAAGGAAGGTGTTTTTTCATGAGTAGCGGGTATATCGAAGTCGGTTAGAGCCGACTTTAACTTACGCTCTCGTTTTGTGTTGGATCCGATCAGTCTGGGCATCGAGGTCGATCACACCCCAGAGTCAGCCGCGAGCTAGCCGGCGATACTTGCTACAGACGGAAGAAAAAGAACGGATCATAATAAATGGAGCCCAAACTGAAAACAACGAACGTGAAAGAACATCCGCAGCACCGAAAAGCCCAAGAGTCTGAGTTAGCGTAAGATAATTTCAAAAGAAAATAAATCCCCAGCCACCGAGTTTGATCGTCCGTGAGCAAAAAGCGTACCGACTTAGCTCATACTTGCCCAAATTCGAAGCGGAATGTAGCAGCAAAGGTGGAAAACAATTACGTTAGGCTAATCATTCTCTCAGGAACGAGTCCACGAGCAGGAATTGACTACTGTTCTCTGTTGCCGACCTAGAGAGAAAAACAAAATTGGAAACCAAAAGACGCAAGTGCAGGTATCGGACGAAAAACAAAACTCACCATCACTGAAATCGCCCGGTCTTGGATGGAGGTCAGTGTGTAATCGAAGAAGATAAGGCACAACTTTGCCCCAGGCTGTGAAAACGATACTGGAACGAGGAGGATTAAGGAGAACGGCAGGATGTGGCGAAAAGCGTGTGTAAAGAAATAGGTTGGTTATCCTCATCTCAACCCAGGTTAATATATGTTGTCTGAAAGAAAAAGAGAAAAATTTAGAAAAGCAAATACAAAACAGGAAATATAAATAAAAACACAACTAGGCAAATATAAAAATAGTGAATAGGATTAGAGGAAATGTCGGTTAAGGAGTGGGATAGGTCTATAAACAGAAAATTAAGGAGAAGTTTAGATTTTGTGAGGAATAGAAGTTCAGAGGACATGGGCCCAACTACACGTTCTCAAAAGACTACTCAGAACCCAGAAGGCAGGTCGCAGTTGGACGATAATTTATCTCCAGACGAACAGGGGACCTCACTCAATAGGAGCACGAATTTGTCGCTTGGCCTCCAACCAGAGGATAAAAGTACTAGCACATCAGCAGAGGCAGCAGCAAGATCAGGTGCAGTAGCAGCAGCAGGCGGGTATAATTCGAGTAAGATGCCGGAATTGCCAGCGAAATTACTTCGGCCATCAACATAGCGCTGTTCCAGGCCATATCCAGGAGACATATCGAACTGCAATGTCCACCGAGCTGTCGGCCATTAAAACGGCCATAAAATTTCATGCAAGAGATCAGCAACACCGTATTGAAAAGGGAAAAGGGAGCTCCAAGCAACAGCAGTTCCAAGGCAGCCACAAATGCAGGCGCCACCGGTCGTAGAGCCGCCAAACAGACAGCGTAGAGGATTGGACATCGGAGCCATGGAGAAATTCCATAGACAGTCGAGTGCTTGAAGCCGCACAGAGTATCGGAATTTATATTTCGTTTAGAGCACCTTCAAAAAATATACAAAATGCCATGGGTAGAAATAATGCGAGAATTCCACTGTCTGTTGGAAGGCCAAGCCAAGGAATGGTTCTGGATGCATCTGAGGACAGCAGAACCCGTAGATTGGCAAAATGTAAAATATGCTCTCCAGCCACAGTACCAGACTAAGAAATCACAGTTTGAACTGGAACATGAGCTGAGAGAGAGAAAACAACAGGCGGGTGAAAACATGGACGAATACATACAGGCAATGATCACTCTACGCTCACATTTGCCAAATCCCATTTCAGACTACGAGCTGATCAGGATTATAAACATGAACGTGCGGGATGCCGTTTTACGGGTGGATCTCAAATTTGGGGATGCTGCGCGAGGAATGTCATCAAGCCATGGCGCGACAACTATCAAGTCCATGAAGCTGAGACGAGACCACCGGCTCCTGAAAATGATCAACTGAGACCAGAGGAGATCGAGGCTGTATTCCGACCAAAGGAAGCTGCGGAGAAGGGCAAATTAAAATGTAGGAATTGTGCTACTATTGGGCGTACCTTTTGGGACTGAGAAGCAGAGGTACGCAACATATTTTGCTATCGCTGTGGAACGCCAGGTGTAGTGCTGCCGAAATGCCTCAGGGGGGGGGGCAGGGGAGGAGAGGGTTTGGGGGTAAAAGAGGAGGAGGGGGGGAGTTTAAAAGAGGTCCCCCCCAAACAAAAAAAAAAAAAAAATTTTTAAGTCCCAAAAAGGTTATTTAATAAACCTATAAAAAAAAGGGGTGAAGTGTAGATAGCACTCACGAGTCTTTGATGTGAAACATGATGCTTAAGATATGAGCTTATTTTCAAATCACAATCTCTCTCAATGGTATATAAATCACCAAGGGCACTCTTTCGAAAGAAGAAAATTAACGGGCAGTAGAAATCCAGAAAATCCAGATCCCACCCAGATCCAACCAAGCTTTATCCCATTTACATCCTGACTAGATCCCACTCAGATTCTACGCTGATCCCACGTATATACCGCCCAGATCCTACCCAGATCCCACACAGATCTCGCCCACATCCCTTCCAGATCCCACCCAGATCCCATGCAGATCCCGCCCAGATCCCATCCAGATCCCACCCAGATCCCTTCCAGATCCCACCCAGATCTCGCCCAGATCCCTTCCAAATCCCACCCAGATCCCATCCAGATCCCATCCAGAATCCACCCAGATCCCAACCAGATCGCAACCAGATCCCACCCAGATCCCTTTCAAATATTACCCAGATCCCTTCCAGATCCCAACCAGACCCCAACCAGATCCCTTCCAAATCCCATCCAGATCCCGCCTAGATCAGACCCAGATCCTACCCAGATCCCATCCAGATCCCATCCCAGATCCAGATCCCATCCCATCCCAACCAGATCCCTTCCAGATCCCGCCCTGATCCCGCCCAGATACCACCTAGATACCGCCCAGATCCCACCCAGGTCCCACCCAGATCCCATCCAGATTCCACTCAGAGTCCAACCAGATCCCACCCATATCCCAGCCAAATTCTAGCCAGATCCCAGCCACAAATACCACCAGATCCTACCCAGATCTTTCCCAGAACCCACCCAGTTGCCCCTTTTTAGTATCTATCCAACCTCTTCACTTCCCCATCTGCCTCAGCACTCACTCACTCACTCACTCACTCTCCCTCTCGCGTTTACAGCAAAAGTTGTGGGAGTACGCTCTCTATTGTTCTCTCGTTGTTGTTGTGGTAGTTTTCTCTGTTTTGATTTTTTTTTTTGGCTGAGCCATAGGCAAAGAACTGTAAATGAAATGTTGGGTGTGGGTGTGTGATCTTAAACTCTTCTCTGCATCTCTCTCCGCCCCCCAGCACCAATCTTCCCCCTGCCATCACTCTACCAACCGTCTTGTGTGTGTGTGCCGAGCCACTGCACAAAGCAAACACAGCAACATAATATGGTTGGCGTCAGCGTCACGTGACGCTCAATTCAAATTTTACTCCCACTAAAATCGTCCGTACCGAAATTAAAGATGTTTCACATCAAAAAATTGCGGAACGAACAGGAACAATCGTGTGCTGCTGTACACAAAAAATCTGGTGGGTAAAATTAACTACGCTGACAGTAACTTTTTTTCCAAATTTTTATGCATGTGTTTTTGGTGTTGTTTTGTAACTGTGCTAACAGTAAAATCTACTGAAGAAATTTGTAAGCTTTACGTATTTATTTTAGCACGAGTTTTGTTGTTGCATCTAACAACTGTACTCCTAGTAAAATTAACTACAAATATTTTGTCAACTTTTTCTTTGTTTTAATAAGTTACTGCTACTACAGTAACTTTACCATAGAATTAGTAACTCTGACGTGATTTTTTCATCTCATACTTTGCTTTTGCAGCAATTAACTGTACCCACAAGTTAATCTAACCGCACATATGGTATAACTTTTTAAATGTGTTTGATGCACCAATTAACTGTTCCGACGGCAAATCTAACCGCGAAAATTGTTGACTTAGCAAATTTCAGTTGGTCTTTTATAGAGCACTTTAACCGAATTAGAACTTGAGAATTACTAGTGGTCTCATTTATGCGATATTCAAGAAATTTTTGGTGCATATGTTTAGGCAGATTTAATACAAGTAATATGTTAGAGGCATTGCTTTCAACGGACGCGTAGCGTAACTGGTAAAGACGTGCTTCCAATCGTGTTGAGACCAATGGCCCCGAGTTCGAGTCCCCCAGAGTAAGTAAAAATTTTTCAAGTTTAATAAATATTTGTCTAATTCCAATAATTGTTTCAGAACCAAATTTATCGGGTGGGGGGTAGTGGGGTTGCATCTTCTGCTCTGCGATGAGCTCAAGTAGATTGCCAACTTGTGACAGCTAAAAACAGTATCCCACCCTACTGTTGTACAGTTGTGTAACAGCTGTCAAATTACCAATTGTATGGTAAAATTACTGTGAAACTCAGTAAGTAAAGTACTTACTGTAAACATCGGTAAATATTACTAATTATGTCGGTTGGCGCATTTTTTAAACGAGATTTTCGGTTAGATTTACCATAGCAATAGTTCCTCTTACGTAAAGGTTTACGTGAAAGTTACTCTACAATTTGGTTAATTTACCAACTTTGTGGGTTGGCGCAATTCCAACCCACAATATCGGTTAAATCTACCCACAGATTTCTTTGTGTGTAGCGGCGAAGTCGGGCGTTAACACAAATTCGTAAACGCCGTGTAGTCATGAAAAAACATATTTTGGCAGATTAGTGACACACACGGTAGCGAATACAGTAAACGTTCTTAGCGATTTCCAGGATTGGTCAGTGGTAACACTTAAAACAAGAGAGAAAGTATACACATATATTTGGGGTGGGTGGCGTCTTTGTTGCACTTTTTTCTCATAACTTGAGAACCGCTCATCCGATCTTTATCATTTTTTCGGCAAATAGATAGATATTAATAATGACTAACTATCTCTAGAAGGTACGAATCATCTATCTACAAAACTGTGGGAGATATGACGTTTTTTCGAAATTGGGGGGGGGGCAAAAATTGAAAATAAACTTTATCTGCCTGCAAGTATAAGAAGCATTTGTCCCATACATGTCAAACCTCTATCTCTTACCATCTCTGAGATCTGTTTGTTCATACGGACACAACAAAAATGGCTATATCGACTCGGCTGTTGATGCTGATCAAGAATATATATACTTTTAAAAGATTAAAATAATTCCTTCTCCCTTTTAAATACTTTAAAAAAAAATAAAATACTCTATGTACCTTCGGTACAGAGTATAATTATGCCTTTCGGAGTGTGTAACGCGGCTCAGAGATTATGTCGTGTAATAGATCGAGTAATACCTTAGAGATTACGAAGAAGACTGAACGTGTATTTGGACGATCTTCTGCTGATATTTTGGACGTTTGATGAGCACTGTGAGTTGCTTAAGGAAGTAGCGGACTGCTTAAAAGAGGCCAATTTGACAATCGGCATGTAAAAATTCAAATTCTACTTCAGGTTCTTAAAGTATTTAGGATACATAATCGGTGACGGAGCATTAAGAACGGACCCAGACAAAGTAACAGCGATTGCCGATATACCCATACCAGTTTCTACTTCAGCTTAGAAGCTATTTAGGCATGGCGGGATGGTATAGACGGTTTATTCGAGACTACTCATCGCTGGCTGCTCCTTTGTCTGATTGCCTGAAAGGAAAAACAAAATTTAACTTGCCCGAAAAAGCCAGAAGCATTTCAAAAGCTGAAAAAGGCACTTACCTGTGCTCCTGTCTTGGTACACCCTGACTTCCGAAGAAGGTTTTACATACAATGCGATGCCAGTCATGTGGGAATCGGTGCAGTTTTGTTTCAGCGCGATGAAGAGCAGCAAGAGCGCCCGATTGCTTTTTTCGCAAAAATTAAGAGGGGCACAGCTCAATTACAGCGTCACCGAAAAGGAGTGCTTAGCAGCTGGAATTGCATCCTTTCACCATCCTGACTGATCATTCCAGCCTGCAATGGCTCATGTCGTTAAAGGACCTCAACGGCAGGCTTGCTAGATTGTCGCTTACGCTGCAAGCTTACGACTTTGAGATTCAACACAGGAAAGGGAAGGATAATGTAGTAGCAGATATGTTGTCCCGATCAGCTGAAATACAAGACGTGGATTTTTTTGAGTTTGAAACGACAGAGTTTGAAAGCAAGGAGTAGGTGCAGAGATACGAGATGGTGAAGCAAAATCCAGACAAATTTCCCGATCTACGCGTTGAAGATGGCTTAATACTAAAGAAAACCCAGTTCACACTGGAAAAAAGTGAAGAATTTCCTTGGAAGTTGTGAGTTCCGGAAGCATTGACGTCAACGATGATAGGCAGAGCCCAGGAAGGTGATGTGGCTATGCATGAAGGTGTAGCAATAACGATAGGCCGCTTACGTCAGTGGTTTTATTGGCCGAGGATGGCTATCCAAGTGAGACAATATGTCGTATCCTGTAAAGTCTGCAAGGAAACGAAACATTCGACTCAGATTACAAAGCCAGCCATGGGCAAGGAAACGATCACAGAAAGACCCATACAAAAATTGTTCCTGGATTTATTGGGGAAGTCTTCAAGATCAAGAAGTGGAAATGCCTATGTACTGATGGTTAAGGATAATGTTCTCTAAGGATAACCTCTTTGTACAGTTTGGTGTTCCAGAAGTCGTACACACAGACAACGGACGTCACTTTGTGGCCAGCGAATTTACGGAGTTCCTGGGGTCGAAGTACATCTCTCACTTAAAAACGGAAAACTATGCTCCACAGTCCAATGCTTCCGAGCGGGTTAACCAGTCCATTTTAGCTGCTATTCGGGTACATATTGGAGAGGACCACACACGCTGGGATGAAAAGTTGCAACAAATTGAAGCCGCCCTTCGTAGTGCACAACACGCCAGTATTGCAACATCTCCATACTGTGCTCTATTTCTACAGAGTATTTTTACCAGTGGACTGGATTACCAATTGGCTCGGAAGCTTGGAGCCGTGAACGACACGGAGATAGTTCAACTGCCTCGGGCGGATCAACAGCAAATAATACGAGCGAAAGTCCAATAGATTGCATTAAGCCTTTGAGAAATCTGCACTACAGAATAATAGCAAAACACGTACTATCCGATCCTTACCAGGGAAGGAAATATACAAAAGGAACTTTGTCCTAAGCGACTTCGCCAAGATTAAGAATGCCGAGTTCTGCGAGAAATGTCGGGTGGTGAAATTAGTGGGATCTAACCTGTATGAACTGGAGAATTTGAATGGAGTCAATTTGAGGGTGATTCATGCCAAAGACTTAAAGCAATGAGTAAAAACTTATGCCCGGCTAACTCACATGCATGTGCAAATGCAAATTCACATATGCAGACCCATGTATGTGTGTGTATGCAGAATTGCATCCGAAGATCTCAGGGTGTGGGCGGTGGCCTACGTTGGGTCAAGATCCCCCGAAGCATAAAACGCATCCAAGTCATCTTTCCTTGCACGCTTGTCACTCCTGTTTCTTTTTGAAGGGCGAAACCGTAGTGCGGTGTTACGAGCAGTTTAAAAGCACAACAATAATAAACACGAGCCGCCATACCAGTTGGTATCGATAATAAGGCAGGGTTGTCAAGTGTGAGTCAGCTGAACTGGTAGTTGAAGAACTGGTTTCGAAAACTGTTCCCTGTGGATTTTAGGAGTGGGCGAGATAGTTTTGGTTCAAATCTCTTTAGTAGCATATACACAGCTGAGTTCAAAACTTAAAGTTGAATAGCGTGGGTGAAATTGGCAGCTGGCTGAGTGTAATAAGAACTATTGGCAATTTAATTTAAAATAGCAATCGTAAATAGATCACGTGAAGATCAGGACGAGAAGAACTTGGTGAGTCGATCAAGGAGGGGTTTAAGGAGCAGTCGGAAATACCCGAATTTTCGGTCCTCCTAGAACCCATTTTGACCAGTGGATGACAAAGTTGGAGACGTCCGAGGACAAGTTGGAAGGCGTTTGGCCACCGGAGGGTCAGCGTGGAAGCGAGGTTGGTAACTTACCTCCGGTGGTCCAGTTTTCTTGGTCGGGGTCCAAAAACGCATTGGATGGGTTTTAGGTTAACTAACCTAAAACCAAGAGCCACTCAGCAAGCCAATCTTCATTATATTATTTATTTATTTATTTAATTAGCCACATATATTCGTCCATAATTATTTATCCACATCTATTTATTTAATTTATTATTATGTGTTAATATTTCTATTTAATTCTTATATATACCAATATTATTGTCTAGGTTAAGTGAAAGTTATCCGTCTTGTCCAGTAAGCTCGAGCTAGGTAGGATGTTAGGGTCAATGAATCTGAAAATTATAACGTTTAAAGAAAGATTAACATGCGTACTTAGAGATTTTGTGTTGGGTGAGATGGGGGTGTAAAAGAACCAACAACTTCTGGATATGGGGATTAGGAAAGAGCAAGGAAACCTGATCCAAGGAGGGTGGGACACGCTAGACAGAGGACACCAAACTGTCACCAATAGCCGCATCATGCAAGTTGTGTCTGTAAAATAAATATTTTTGTGTTGGATCCGATCAGTCTGGGCATCGATGTTGATCACACCCCAGAGTAAGCCGCGAGCTAGCCGGCGATACTTGCTACAGATGGAAGAAAAAGAACGGATCCTAACAATGTATACTTGCTTATGTTCTTTTTTGAGCCTCTAACACAACAGTTTCTATACATTTTTTAGCACTTAAGTGCTTGTATTACCATGCAAATAATTTCATTTTTTATTTTAATCACTTCTTTGATTGTTAGTTTAACACTTTATTTCACAATTCACGGGAAAAGCGAAGAATGTTCCAGCCTAATAACGATGCTTGCACTTCAATTGTTTTTGTTATTTAACGAGTTATGCGTGGACGAAAGAAAGAACCAAAATTCGCTTACGCTTTGAGCTTTGCATTTCACTCTTTTTTCGTACACTGTAACCACAGGGTTACTCAGGGAAGTACCCATGTACGCTGGCTCGCGGTGGGTTACAGAAGATACAGGGCATAAATATTTGTTTTTTTTTTGGTTGGTTCGGCGATCGCTTACCATATGGTCCCTCTAGTAAGTACCCATGTGGGAAGTAGCAGGGTAGATAGTTCCAGCATGGCCAATCGCCACCTGCAGAAGTGCAGGGAAGTGATTGAAGTTTGCTTTTTTTTTTTTTCTTATTTTTTTATTAATGTTTATTTATGCCAATTCATTATTATCTTACTTCAATAAACCTTAGTATATATATTTACATAGTCTTACTCTAATAGTCCCTAGTGGGCTCTCTAGAATTAAATTATATTTATTATCTAATTGGATCCTTTTCCGATATATTTAAATTTCTACAGCTATAAGAGATGTAAAGAGAGGTATGATTTGTGTAATGAAAAATTGCAAACAAAACATTACTAGAAGATAATTTAATTTAATATAAAAGTAGAGGTAAAGAAAAAAGTTAAATAGAAGGGTGGAAAAGAGGGGGGTTTGAAAACTGTAAATATTTATTTTATTTGTACGGTATTAATTTTGTGACAGCCACCAGAGCTTAGAGCGCGTGATTGCTGATTCTAGTTTGTCTCTGTTCGATAACACTAGTTTACAAAAATAAAAAAAATAAATGACCCATTTCAACTAAAACATTTGTGTAGTGTAGTTTGGAATGGTGATCTCAAAAATCGATTTCAAAAATTTTTTCATGGCTCCGTTTTTGAAATATGAATTTTTTTCACTTTTTCGGTAGGTGCTCTTACATTTTAAGCCATATCTGACTTCATAATAGTCAGATAGAGTCAAGCAAGGTATGAATCGAAAGGCATTTAAACTGCCAGTAGTTGCGTAGAACATTGATTTTATATCGGCTTAGTAGATTGGATACAAAAAACCAAAACATTTCAAAAAATTCAATTTTTTGCTCAAAAATGCAAGAAATTTCATTTTTAAACGCATAGAAAAAATATAAAAAAATTCAAAAAAATTATTTTTATTTTTTTTACTTGAGCATCGCTTTTTGCGAAGAAAATAAGGTATTGGTGAGGAAAATCGTGTCACACGTACCGAAGATGGATCAAATAAAAAAAATATAAGTCAAATTTGAGTATTTTGTGTGTTCACAAAATAACAAGTA
>JAEIFU010003703.1:0-25074 GCA_018904235.1 Lordiphosa stackelbergi | reverse complement strand
GTTGTTGTTGTAACGGCTGGGTTGGGTTGATCCGTGCGTACGTAGAGATATGAAATGAAAAGGAAAGTAATAGGGTAAGATTTAAAAGAGGTGTTGAGACTATTCCATGTCCAAGCCGAGGAAAGAGGCAGCCTCGACCGGATGGGTCCACAGATCTATAGGTGTGAGGTCAGTGGGATTTAAGGGGCAATTGAAGAGATGTTTGGTGGTGTGTGAGCTAAGTCTGCAGGTAGGGCATTCGTCAACTATCTCGGTGTTAATACGAGCCAGATAGCTATTTAGAAATCTACTTCTTCCTGAGCGGAGTTGGGCTAGGGTAGATCTAGTAGCTCTTGGGAGTGATCCTTCCTCCTTGTTGTTTATGGGTGGTGGTCTGCCACCAAGGACTATATTATCCTTGTAGGCATGTATTGTATCTGCTACTATAGTTGTGTGTGCTGTTTTTTTAGCTTCTGTACATTTTGGCAGACTATGGGGTTTCTCTCCTAGTAGTGGGATAATGTTTGGTAGCTCTACTCGTAGGTCATTCCGTACTGGAGTTGGCCTTTCCGTCATTTTTGTTAGTGTGCATGCGTGATTTGGGTGTGAGGTATTGTGGCATCCTATGAGATATTGTTGTGTAAGGAGTTTGTTGTGCTCCCTAACTGGTAATATCTCAGTTTCCTGGTGGAGGTGGTCTGGGTTGGTCATCATATGGCAGCCAGTGGCTACTCTTAGTGCAGCATTTTGAGCTAGTTGTAAATTTCGCCATTGGGTGTCGCTGATCTCGGGTGACCATATTGGGGCCGCATAATTCAGCATAGACCTCCCGATCGCCTTGTAGGTGGTAGTAATGACGTCTTTATCTTTGCCCCAGGTGCTGCCCGAAATGGCTTTTAGCACTTTGTTTCGGCTTCTAACCTTTTTAACGGTTTCTTCGGCGTGCCTGGCAAAGGTGAAGAGGGGGTCAAATGTGACTCCTAACACTCTTGGGTATTTAACAGTGGGGATGCGTTTTCCATTGATGTGGATGTCCAGGGCCAGGTTCACCTCTTTGGTCCATGTGGTGAGAATGGTGGCCGAGGACTTTGGGGCTGATAGGCTAAGATTTCTTGTTTCGAAGAAGTTTGCTAGGTGGGGCAGGTAAGCATTAAGTCGGTTCTCGAGTGTTTGTACATCTCTTCCTGTGGTGATCACTGTGCAGTCGTCGGCGTAGGTGACAAGCTGTACGGCATCTGGTGGGTCGGGTACGTTAGCTACATAGAAGTTGAAAAGCAGGGGTGAAAGCACTCCGCCTTGTGGGACCCCTTGCTTAACTATTCTGGTGCTTGATTTCGTTCCCCTAAATTCTACCTGTGCTTGTCTGCCAGAAAGGTAGTTTGCTAGCCATCTCTTCACGCTGTTCGGCAGATTTGTTATTGACAGGTCTTCGAGCAGGATGGTGTGGCTAACCATGTCGAAGGCTTTAGTGAGGTCGAGGGCCACTAGAATGGACCTTTCATGCGGCCTT
Organism: Lordiphosa stackelbergi; assembly: GCA_018904235.1. Taxonomy (NCBI): domain Eukaryota; kingdom Metazoa; phylum Arthropoda; class Insecta; order Diptera; family Drosophilidae; genus Lordiphosa; species Lordiphosa stackelbergi. Next base: position 23,585 of record JAEIFU010003703.1, on the reverse strand, counting down.
TTACTGTTTAGCCCAGCAGTAATTTTTGTGGCTAGGTCACATAGGGCAGAGGTTGTGCTGTGCCCTGCTATAAAGCCGTGTTGGTGTTTGGATGGGAGGAGGTGGTCCTTCAGGGTGGGGAGAAAAAGGGCCTCTAATATTTTTATGACAGGGGAGAGTAGGGTAATTGGGCGGTAGGAGGAGCCCTCATCGGGTTCTTTGCCTGGTTTCGGAATTGGGATTATCTTTCCAGTTTTCCATATGGTCGGAATGATGAGCGAGCGGGTGCAGAGGTTGAAGGTGTGGGTCAAATAGCGTAGGCCTAGTGGTCCTACGTGTTTCAACATGATAGATGCCAAGCCGTCGGGACCAATAGCTCTTGACGGTTTGGCATCTTTTATGGCGCGTGTGACCTCTTCTACGCTAAATGAGAGGTGGTCGTTTGTGTTAGGTAGGTTGCGAATTTTCCTGATTGTTTTGCGTTTCCCTCTGTCTGCTTGTTTGGGGTGGGCGATAAACTGACGGTTGAATGCTGAGGCGCATTTCTTGGGGTTTGTAGGCGTGTTCCCTTCAAACGTGATGGTGACTAGGTCGTTGACTCTGGGGTTGGTTAATTGTTTTATCGTACTCCACAGTTTTTTTGATCCTTTGTCGAGTTCTTCAAGCTTTTGGAGCCATTTCGTTTTTCGATGTTCATTGACTCGTTTGGAAATCTCTTCTGTTAGGGTCTTGATTTCTGGGTTTGATGCGTCAGACTTTCGTAGGGCGTCTCTTCTGTCAGCTAGCTGAGCTGCATCGGTTGGGAAAGTGGGGCGTAGGCGAGGGATGCGTCCCGCAGGGATGCATATTTTTGCTGCACGGGTCAGGATTCCTCTGAACCGTTTTTCTCCTTCATGAACGTTCGAAGGTGGTGGAAGGGGGGCGAAGTCAGCTTCCGTGCTTGACTCGAACTTATCCCAGTTTGCTTTGCTAAAATTCACAAAAGTCCGATTTTCAGAGGCAATGAAATCGGCATCTTTTGTGATTCTGATGTTTATAGGGATGTGGTCTGAGCCGAGAGCAATGTCTGCATGCCAGGTGGTGTTCATTAGTAGGGCGGGACTTGTAATAGTGATATCCGGAGAGCTGCGGCATGTCGGAGTGATGCGGGTGGCGTGGTCTTCGTTTATGGAGCAGAAATCAGAAGCGTCAAGCTGTTCTTCAATGATTTCGCCTCTTGCGTCGCATCCCAGGGCTGAGAACCAGGCGTCACTATGCGCATTGAAGTCTCCAACTATTATTCTATGTTCTCCTTCGAGTAGGTAGAGGATGTCGGGGCGAAAACCTGTGCGGCATGCTGCAACTGGTGGAATGTAAACGTTTATAAGATCTATGGTATCGGATCCACTTTTAATGGCGATACCTTGGACTTCAAGGTGCTCGTCGTTACTTATGATTCTAAGAGGCCGATATGTTACTGACTGGTGTATAATAAAAGCTAACCCTCCTCCTTTGTTTCTGTCTCTGTCTTGCCTTAAGATGGAGTAGCCGGATGAGGATCTTAGTGTGCTTCTGCTTGTCAGTTTTGTTTCTTGGAGGGCAGCAAGAATGATCCCTTTCCTAGACATGTAATCTGTGATTTCTTGGGTTTTCCTGCTTAGCCCGTTACAATTCCATTGGAGGATTTTAAATTCCGCTGGTGGACTTTCAGTGGGTGTTGTGGTTGCTGGATGTGAGCTAGTGGTAGCTCTTGGGTTGGCATTTGCCCTTGTTGTCCGAATTGTTCTGGTAGATGTGGTCCCCCTGATGTGATCCCTACGGGGCCTTTGTGTTGTTGTGGGGCTTGTAGTGGGGTTTCCTACTTCATTAGGAGCGGTGGCGGGCGTCCCGTCACTAGAGTGGGGGCATGAGGGGCTTTGTCTTAAAGCGGGGCTAACGTGGCTGTCTGTAGGGCTGACTTCTCCATTTGTAGGGTGTGGAGAGGGTGTGGCGGGATTAGGTTGTCTGTTTACACATTTAGGGCATGCATAGTTTGAATGATGTTGGTTGGGTCGTGATAAGCCAGAGCAACGAAGGTGACACCAGTCTCTGCATGTGTAGCAGAGGACTGAGCATACCCCTCGTGTGATCTTCCTTAAACACACTGAGCACAGATAGATTGTGGGACCCGGATTAGACTCAACATCACCGGCGCATAGAAGGAGGAGTCTGAGCAAGCAGGCCGGTGTTGCTTGCTCAGGTAGTGAAAAAACATAGGATAGGGAGGAGAAAAAATAGAGGTACGTACTTGGATTCCGGAAGAGTGGGTAAGCCAAGTCCATTGAGTACCTTGTTTAGTTTTGGCAAGCGCTGATTTTTATTCATCTCAATTTTCTTCTTGTAGGCCGCTTTGTACTGGCTACGTGTTTGCCTTCGCAATTGCCGCAATAGGCTTCTTCGTTGTCTGGCTTCTGACAAGCAGTCGAAGGGTGAGCGCCTTCATACTTTACGCATTTGAATATTTCATGGCAATAATTCTTTGTGTGGCCGAATTTTTGGCATCGATGGCACTGCAGAACTTCGTCCACTTGTTTACGCGCTTTTTGAACAATAACTCTCTGGTTGCCGAATTTCTGGACCCCAAAGATGTCCTTGTTATTATCATTATTATTGATCTCTACCTCAAACATATTGAGTGGCTCGCCAGTTTTGCGTATTTATATTAAATTAACATAGCAAGCAGTATGGCCTAGTTTGGCCAGCTGTTGCTTGATCCAGTCATGTGGCGTTGCCTTATGGAGGTGGCGTATGACCACTCTCAGCCCTTTTTCGCTTTTCAGCTGATAGGTGTAGCTCGGGATGTTGTTTTCGTGGCAGTATCGTACAAGGACTCTGTACGAATTAACGTCAGCACACTGAATCATTAGTTCACCCTTCAACGTTGGCTTGGTCGTGAACGTATTTTCGCCAATAACATTTCTGACAATCTCGGTGAAAGGGAATATATCTCCGGTCATTTTAGGGAAGAATATGGGTTCTGGCCTAAATTGGGGTTCATTGGCTACGTTGGCATTTTTAGCAGCGTTGATATTATTTGTGGCATTAAAAGTGGCATTGGCAACTGGCCGGCCTGCTCTGCGTCTCTTGGCATTTTGCGCCTGGTTTATACGATTAATTGCCATTATGGCGTCATCTGAGAGGACAGATCCTCGTCTCCCATTTCTTCTTCCTCCGTGGCATCGTCCGAGTGATCAGACAGCACTTGGTACTGGTTTTCACGCTGAGGAGAAATTGCGACCTTTTTTGGCCCTTTGGGCTGTTTCCACTTTTGGATTGCCGCTTGATCGGGACGCGATTCCATTGCGCTGTTGGAGAGATATCTGCGGCACGCAAGGCTTCTCTTAAATTTTCTTGCTTCTCAGCATCAGCAGTTGATGTGCCGGGAGCATTGTTGTTTCCGTTTTCGTTGGCTGTCGGAGTCAGCACAGGTGGAGTTGTTATACTCACATTTTCATTAGCTGCTTGTGGCAGCTCAGGTGGAGTAGGAATACTCTCGTTAATCTCGGAATCGTTTCCATATCCTCAGCTGGGCTGGAGTCGTTCTTGTTCAATTTGGCTTTCGCCTTAATTTCAGCATTTTTCTGATTCATTTCAGAAAACATTGTTTAAAAATTTTTGGTCTGAATAGAACCAATTGTTTTTTGAAATTTTGGGTGGCATGGCGCCAATTGCCTTCGATCACTTGCAACACTATGGGGAAATTTATCGTCCTATCGATCTGGTTCTCGCCCACGCTCTTACCTCCACGTGGAGTGAGCTGGATGGGATTGTTATACACCCACACTTTGGTCACACCTTTTTTCACTCTCGTCTCGAGTTTTTAATGTTAATAATTAATAATCCACACATCCGATGCGGGAAACTTGATAGTCCACACACGACCGACACCTGTGCGCGTGTTTTGAAACCCTTTCTGGGAGTTTTCGTCACGAATTACCGCCGAAATTAAATAAATGCTCGGGAGCTCACTTATTAAGTTCCGTCCGTCACAAGGACAAACGCATTCATGTCCTGGTGCTCCGATCCCTTATATCCTTTGCCTGTCCAGCAGGTGTAGGAGCAGGAGGAAGCAGCGGGTACAAATTTTATTTATTTAATACTTATTCTAGCATTTTACAATGATTTTTTTCTGGCCTATTCAAATTTTTTTACAATTGCTTAAATTTCAAATTTCGCTAAATTCTTTTATGCCCATCCCTCGTGAACAATCGATCTTCGACGCTCGTGCGTCTATCAACATCGGGTAATCGATACAGGTTGTGGCAGTCTCCCATCTCATTTTTTTTTTTTTTGCATTCCAATCACATAGAGAGAAAGCATTACTTAATCCAATATAATCAATGTTTCTAAAGTCTCTACATTGTATAATTTGGTCAGAACGGTCTAAGTTAACACAGTATGTCATGAATATTAGGTCATGTCTAGAAAACACTGGAACTGATAATTGATTCACCGCTAGCAGAGGGCAAAGGGGGACGCGCAGCCAGCTGTGGGATTGTGGATAGGTTCTCTTGTTGCAGCTCTGCGAGCTTTTGTTTGTTGTCCACACAGATGATACCACCTCTCTCACTTTGCCTAACATGGACCAGTCCACGCTTTGAGAGCACAGCAGTGAGAAGCTTTTTTTCTTCATTCCCATTGCAGTTTTAAAAATTTTGTAGTTCTCCTTCGTAAGCTGTTCGTTGAGGTAAATAAAACCATCGGACTCAAAGCCCAGCGGTTGTAGGCTTAGTGGATGTTTTTGTGTTCGCCTGTATTCAGCTGCTGCTCGAAGTACTGTGAGCTTCTCGCGCATGTGCTCAAATTTAACCATTATTATTGGATCAACCACGGTGTTTGTTGTGCAGTACTTGACCCTAAATATGTCTCTAAGTTTCGGTGCCGGTGATACTCCCAGCGAGACCACCAAGGTATTGAAGAGCGTCTTCAGTGATTCGCCATCAGTGAAGGGCTTGGATCGCCGTCTTGGACGGCCTTCATGTCCCCTGCGGAATTTTCCCGTTGACGCTTTGTTATTGGTTTCATGTTTGCTTCTTGCAATAGAGAAATCAAATTTAATGTCGCACAGTGTTTTTAATTTTGTTGTAGAGCTTCAGTTGCGAGTGTGCCGACTTTACTGTTATTTGCTTGGGTCGTTACTCAGCTGAGAACAGAATCCACAAGCAGTTCTCTCTCTCTCTCTGTTTCTATCTCTCGAGTTTAAGTTGCGCGCGCACACATATACACGCACACACGAACAACAACTGCGATTTGTTGGCAATTAATAATTGCTTTTGTTTGTTTTGTTTAATGTTTATTGATTTTGTGATTTGGCTATTTCGTAGCTTAGGCACGACGCTTATAGACTTTAAAGTGCAAAGAAATGTATTTTGCAGATAAGAATAGTCGGATGACAGGAGTTTATTTGTGGAGTGTTAAATTATGCGTCCGTTCAACTTCGTTGATTCCTTCTAGAGCCAATTATCGATAGCCTTTATCTATTTTCTTCTCGATAGTAGGTAGCATATCGATTTCAATAACTCTTGTATTAAACCTCGTGTCGGCAGCTTTCTCAACATTCATAATTTCATATAATTTAAATAAACGTGATTATTGGAACCTGAAATATATTCTTGGGGAATTCTGGGTACCAACCAACACATTGGTGACCTCCGAACGTTGAAAGCAACACCACGAAAACTTGGATAGGGCAACGCACGCCAAGAAATTACCAAAACTGGCGGCAGCAAATACACGCACTTTGGCGGCAACAAATACACAAACATCCACGCACAACTGAACGGCACTAGAGGAGAACATTCATCATGGTCGATCCAAACGATCCATCTTCAGGCATCGACGTCAATCAATCGGCTCAGAGTAACACACAGCCACCTGCCAACAGGTCTCTAAACACGCAGCCTCATACTCGTACAGGGCATGAAATATTCCGAGTAGGCATCAAACCACCGGTGTTTTGCAAAAAACAGCCGGAGTTATACTTGATTCAGATGGAATCACAGTTCGTTGTGTCTGGCATTACAATGGACAGCACCAAGTACCACCAGGTGATCTCATCCTTGGAGCCGCAGTACCTCATTCACATTGCAGACATCATCCGAGATCCACCACTGATCAGCAAGTACGAGGCAGTGAAAGCAGCTCTCATAGCGGAGTATACGGATTCGGATCAGTGCAAGCTGAACAAGCTCATCTGCGAGATACAGCTGGGTGACTTCAAACCATCGCAACTTTTAAAATGCGTGCGAAGAAGACTACTCATTGATAGTTCAACAAAAATATCAGCAAAAGGTACCGTGTACAGCATAGAACTAGAGAAGCCACATACAGTTTCACCCGTAAGCAACGATCGATTCGAAACGCTTCTACGCGAATACAGCGACCTTACGCAGCCATGTAAGTACTCACCAAAGGATATGAAATCTTCTGTACAACATTACATATACACGAAAGAACAACCAGTAGTATCAAAAGCTCGACGTTTAAATTCAGAGAAACTCGCGATAGCCAAGCAAGAATTTGACTACATGTTAAGACAAGGAATCTGCAGTCCCAGCAGCAGCCTGTGGGCCAGTCCTTTACACATGGCACGAAAGAAAAATGCAAATGAATGGCGACCATGCGAAGATTACAGGCGTCTTAACTTTATCACGAAGCCAGATAGATACCCCTTACCGCACATTCATGATTTTTCGTAAAAACTTAACGGCAAGTCTATATTCACCACAATCGATGTGGAGCGCGCGTATCATCAAATCCTAATTACATCAGAGCATCGCAGAAAGGCGGCGATAGTCACACAATTTGGCTTGTATGAATTCAATGTAATGACATTCGGCTTATGCAACGCAAGTCAGACATTTCAACGCTTCATAGGGCACGAACATACTCCCTGTGTGTTAGAGAGAGACACAGTCACATTTTAGCGCTCTCTTCTGGGGGAACCCTGCCGTACATGTAGCAGTTTACGCCTTCAGAGACCTTGAGTAAAAACACGAAAAACGCCTGTTCTGCAGCTTACTTGGTTTCGCACCTCTCTCATTGTACGTTGTCTTGCAAAGCGCTAAAAAGGTCACAGCAGCATTGTGGCTTGTTGTGTGTCCTGTCTAAAGAGTTACATTTGTTACATATATTTCAAAAAACGACATGAATACTCAGCTGCTTATACTTACCTTGCAAATATGCGCCATTTGAAATGCATTTATTTATCTTCATCACGTCGTCTGGGAAATGGTCCTCCATAGCCTTTACTTTTATTTACACAAAAAGCAAAATCACTAAATGTGACATGTCAAGCATCGCCAGCTGCGACGTTCGGAATGCTTCGTTTTACAATTCATACATTCTTCGAATTTTCGAAATAAGAACAAGTGAGAAAGTCGGTCAAGCCCGACTATATTTATACTCTGTACCTAGAGTAGGAACTGAATGCGGTGCTGGTGCTGCTGCTGCGCTCATCTCTACGTTTCCCTCTCTCCCCCTCTCTCTCTTTCTCTCTCTCTCTCTCTCTCTCTCTCTAAGATTGTGCGGCGTTGGTTGTGTGCGGGTGGGAGGGGTGGCGGGGGTAATTCAGTTATTTGATCATAGCTTAAGAACCGCTCATCCGATCTTTATCATTTCTTCGGCAAATCGATACATATGACTAATTCTAACTATCTCTAGAAGTACGAAATATCTATCTACAAAACTGTGGGAGATATGACGTTTTTTCCGAATTGCGGGAAGCGTCGTGGCAAAAATTGAAAATAAACTTGATCTGCCTGCAAGTATAAGAAACATTTGTCCCATATATGTCAAACCTCTATCTCTTACCATCTCCCTGATCTGTTAGTTCATACGGACGAACGGACAGACGGACAAACGGACATGGCTACATCGACTCGGCTGTTGATGCTGATCAAGAATATATATACTTTATAGGGACGGAAATGATTCCTTCTCCCTGTTACATACTTTTGCACAAACTTAATATACTCTATATACCTTCGGTACTGAGTATAAAAAAATTGTTTAATTTCAAATAAATACTTCTGCGCATCAAATTAATATTCGAAGTTTCAATCTAATACTTGCTAGGTTTGCATTGATACAAAAAAAATGATACTAGTTTCAGTTTCGATTTGAGACAACATGTATCAGAGTGATATTGATACAAATTTTTTTGGATGTAGTTAAGTGCTTTCTAAAACTGACAAATAGATGGATCCTCTTCTGTGACCATTTTACTGACCAGTCCAATTTTTATCAATGATGACAACGTGAAAACAAAAAGTTGTTTTATCAAGTACTAGTTTTTAAACCGTTAGTTCCTAGGTCAGCTTCATGATACTATAGTTTGTTCTTCAAGCATTTGGATCATTTAGAATACCATTTTTATTTGTAAAAAGCTTAAGTAATTTAAGGAGTTTAAATTATTTCTGCATCTGCTTCTCTTTCTAAACTTTAATTGAAGATATATGCCATCCTACCTAATGCCCAGATCATGGTTTAAGTTATCAACTAAGACTCAGTAGGCTGTTTGAGAAATTGTAATGGATGCCCGAGTTAGGTAAGAGTTAAGTTTAGACATAACTAAAAAATTTCTTACGCAAAAAAAGTGTGGACAGAACCCCAATACAAACCAAATCTAATTAGCTCCAGTACAAAGAAATTGATCTGTTTTGCAAATTGCTTGCTATTTTACTTGCTTTTTTACTTTCCCCAATTACTTATCAACCGCCAACTTCAGTACACTTTTCCACATATTATATAACACCAATAATTTCGGTAAGTCTTGACAATTAATTTAAAAATGATTGATTTCGATATTCAGAGTGTAAAATGATGTTTTAATATTGTAACGAAGCTTTGCAGCCGGGCTTAGCTCAGGGTGCTCGGGGATCGCTCCAACAAATTTATATTTGTGGAGAATTGCCAGAAATAAGAAGACAGCGTTTAAATGTACTTTAGTCTATATTTGGGTTGGGTTTTCACACTTAAATGTATGTTTTGAACTTAGTTTCACAATTCACGGTTGCACTTCAGATCTTTATGCTACCCGCCCACTTGTGCTTGCTCACTAACCACACCACGTCACCAAGTGCTATTCTCACTGCTCTCGTCGTGCCTTCGCTCCGACCTTTTGTTATGTTCTCACTTTACCCATTGAGGAGGCCCGGGCTCTCAGTTGGCACGCTGGCAGCCCGGCTCGGCTCGCCGTATGCGGGGTGGTCCTCCGAGCACCTTCACACTCAATGTGGAACAATTACAATACATTTATAAACTCGTGCCATCTAAACTAGAAAAAAAAGGTCCGTCTAAAGTTCTGTCCGACCCGCCCACAAACCAGCTAACAACTTCACTTGCATTCATACGTCCCCTACCCAGGCATCCATCAGAACTCCCAAAAACATCCTAAACTATCAGATACATGCATCCATCCACACCCATCAACCCAACTGTCACACGCACACTCTTTCACACAATCAAACACACTCGCCTCGGCTGAATATCTTTCACACACATGCACTCATACACACAAACGCCGCTCAGTTGCTCTCTGGCCTGATCAACAAGTGCTGATCGGCGGTTTGGCCTACCCACCCCTTTTCCACGCATCTGCGTGGCCTTGGACTAACTTTGGCCAGAAGTTGCTAGTCCCCTAATGCAGTCTTAGTCCGTCTTTAGTCACAAGTCATGCTTTTGGCTGTGTTTTGCGGCTATCGCCCCTCCAGCACAGGCACCACCCCTTTCATCCCAACTCCAATATAAATTAACTTAGCAATTCATGTTTATGTTTCTTTTTTTTTTCAATTTAATACTTTATAATTTTTGAGCTCCATAACTAAATCTAAAAATAATCCTATTTCTATATAACTCTATTTCTGTGTCTCCAGATATATATATAATTTAAATGCTATATTTCTCTTCATATTTCATATTCAAAAAAAAAACTTCAAACAAAAAAAAATGGAGGGAAGCTAACTTCGGCTGTACCGAAGTTTATATACCCTTGGAGCATGATATATGCTGCCAGTTTTTTATATGGCAATACGATATATTCATCAAAAAAGTTTTTCTCACTAGAACTACATTTTGGACCGATCGTTCCTATGGCAGCTATATGCTATAGTCATCCGATTTAAATCAAACTTGACAAAATTGTGTGGTAGTATATAATATAGATCTGTACAACGTGGGAAACAAAAAAGTTTTTCTTACTAGGACTTTTTTTTCAGACCTATCTTTTGTATGGCAGCTATACTATATAGTTGCCCGACTTGCATAAAACTTGCTGAAATTATGTGAAAGCATAAAGAACTTATAAATACGAGGGTTGGCAGCGATAGCATTGAAAACAAAAAAGTTTTTCTCACTGAGACTTTTTTTCAGACCTATCTTTTGTATGGCAGCTATACTATATAGTTGCCCGATTTGCATAAAACTTGCTGAAATTATGTGAAAGCATAGAAAACTTATAAATACGGGGGTTGGGAGCGATAGCATTGAAAACAAAAAAGTTTTTCTCACTAAAACTACTTTTTCAACCGATCGTTCCTATGGCAGCTATATGCTATAGTCATCCGATCCGGTCGGTTCCGACAAATGTGCAGCGTATTTATACCAAAAGACTTCGTGCAAAGTTTGGTTGGGATAGCTTTAAAACTGACGGAGGAGATAGCATAGAAACAGACGGACAGACGGACAGACGGACATGGCTATATCAACTCAGCTCGTCATGCTGATCAAGAATATATATACTTTATGTGGTCGGAGATGTTTCCTTCTGTGCGTTACAAACATCCGGACAATTTTAATATACCCTCTCCAAGGGTATAAAAAGGATTAAACTATAATAACAAAAAAAAAGGCAAACCAATTGTCACAGCAATTGTTTTGGTTTTCTATGTTTCTAACTAAAATTTCATTTCTGCTTTGCCTTAGCGGGTAAACATCTCCCTTAAATTGCTGTTTGCCTAATGATTTGTTTAGTGCGGATCTTGTTATTTTGTTTTAATATATATTTATGTTTGTGCAAGAACGTACTCACCCGCCTTTTTGTTGGTGGCGCCAGCAACGACAGACGATTTTTTTGTTGTACCTGATTATAGGATGGATTGCACAAAACAAAGACAGATCTGCTCAGACAACGACAGCAGTCAAATACACAAAAAAAAACAAAACATTAAGCTTAGGCCTGAGATTAGTACTCAGAGAGAGAGAGAGATTTTTTGTTTTCCCTTTTGTTTGTAACTACACAAAACCTAAAAATGCCATCCCACTCCTCCTCTTTCTCTCCTCCACATCCACGGTACACGCGTCGGACCTGCCGAAGCCTTCACTTTCGCCTCTGCTTTCTGCGCTCCTGCCTCTCCGTCTGGTGATCTGTTTTAGCGGTCGCGTTCTCTCGCTAACGGAATAGCGGTACTGCTGACTTGCGCCTAGTAGCTTAGGCAGTGGATCTCGTACTCCGGTGAGAACCAATTCGCCGTGTATGGGTTTCACAAGCTCCAGCTGTAGCTCCGGTGGGGTCGTTGACCTTCAGATGCGTTCGCCTTCTTATATATGCGTGAATATATGTATTTGTTTGATTGTGTCGTTCGTCTAGCGATTTGTATACTTTGTTGTTTGTGCGTATGGGGGACAAAAATATAAATTTCTTTGTGCACACCAAAAAAAAAATAGGTGTCGGATTTGGCGTAATTATTTTTGGTTTGGATTCAATTTAGTTCACTTTTGCAGCTGGCTGTAGCAGGAAAAGGTCTCATGCACTGCCCCTTTCAGGGAATTTTGCAGCGCCTTCAGCTTTTGGCTGGCCTTATTTTTCACTTTTACAAACAAATTTCCAATCTTTTACTAATTTTGGCACGACCCGCACAGCGACATATAACTCTTCGATGGGCTTCGCTTTGACGACTGTCATGCTGGTCGGTTATTCCCTCACATCTTTCTAATTGTTTTCTTCGCTGCCAGGGGATCATCGGCAATTATATGAACGTAGCACTACAGGCTCCTCTGCCTAGCGCGGTTCCTAGTCAGCAGGCCTACATAACACTTTCGCAGAATACCTCGCACTTCCCACTGGCTTCCGCTGACCCTCTTGCAAATAATCGTCAAGCACTCGCTTCGACTCCTCGCAAATATACTGTTACGTGAGCCTAGAAAGTGAATAAGCCACCCTCGCACCATAAAACTGAAGAGACACGAAGCAGATCGCACCAGAGGTCCGCTGCTTGCCGGCCACCGGTCAGTAATTAGTCAAGATTCCGACTTCAATGCGGAAAGGCGCGTCCGATATGTAAATTCTTTGGAGTTTTCTTCTTGGTCTTAACATAAAAATAAAAAAACAATCTTTTTAATCATTCGTGAGTGCCCAGTTTGTGTGTGCAATCTATGCAGCAACCAACTAAAGCTGCCAATACACGTCAAACGGATAATTAACCGTCTTAGCCAGAAGACTTTCCAAACAAACAAAAAGAAAAAACAAACTAAACAATCATTTACAATAAACACAAGACAAAATAAACAATCATTTACAACAAACACAAAGCGCCAGCATACAGCAGCAGCAACATTTACATGCCCAACAACAACAGCGACAACAACATTAGTTTTTTCGTTTTGCTAATTTTGACCAACGCGCAAAAGCAGAAGCCGTTGCGTCTGCGCCGAAAGAGGTCATCCACCCCCAAACTCAGCACCAGCGATTGCAGCTGAATCTAGAAGTGACCGGCACTCTCCCTTGCTGAATAGCGAGCACCGGCCGATTCCTTTTTCCTTCCTCAACACCCCCCTTCCGGGCAAAAGCAAAGCGGACGACAGCTGCGTGGGAGAATCAGAGAACCAAGGCCAGCCGCTGCGACTCGGCACCGGCGCTGACGAATTTGGGTGCAACGAAGACCGGCTTGTAGGCGTAGGAACACAGCTGCAAATCTATTAATAGACTAGTGCTCTCTGTTGGGTGGCAATTTATTTGAGAGTTCCCTTTGTACATGTGAAATATATCCACCCCCTTTTGGTCAATTTAATTTAATGCCAACTGGCTATGTATGCCCTTGACATTCGTTCCCCCCAATCCTAGTTCAAACTTTCAGCTCGTCGACTATGCTGGCGCCAACATCAATCGACAGGTGAGTGCAATTCCAAGATCTTTTTGGTCGGTGAGGCAAACACAGCACAGCTGATAGCTTGCGTTTGAATGTCAAGCATATTTGTTGCCAAATCATTTGGTGATTATTCCTTTTTTTTATTGTTACGAGCGCTTATGGTGTGATCTGATTATTTGGGTAATTTCTGTTAAGGACAAATGCCACACCTGAATGTAACCAATCCATTTTCCTTTTTTTTTGCATTACATACAATTCTATTTAGTCATTAAAATTTAGTATGCCTTCAGCAAGTAGAGAGTTAAGGTCATGAAAGAAATGTTTGGAATTAAGGGGAATAAAAATGAAATTGTTTTTTTTAATCTATGAAATGTGCACGGAACCAGCAGTCACCACGCACAAGGAATTGATTTGGAAGGCAGAAAGGGAAGCCTCAATTGTCATTTGGCATAATAGGAGGAACGCATCGACTAAGGGAAGATGGACATACAGGATGATCCCGATCATTGGCAAATGCCCAAGTTGTCCAGGCGATAACGAAACCGCGGAGCACGCACAGTACCACTGTCCAAGATACAGAACGGCAGTAGCCGAAATCCCTGCGCCGGAGGCGCCGGAGGAACTGATTAAATTCATGATGGAGTGCGATGAAATTTGGCAACGTATCTGTGAACATATTATATACGTCCAAAACGACCTGAGAAGGTGTGAAAGGAAGAGAAGAGAAGGACAAAGAAGCAGTACTTAAATCAAGCTGTAAATGCAACAGTGACGGTGTCTGACTAAGGCAACCCCACCCCACGAAGTAATACCTAACGGTGATCCCGCGGGTGTGGCGGTGAGCAGTTGTGTGGCGATGTGTTTAGCACGTAGCCGTAGTTGCTATCTACGAATCGTGCATGCTGAAAGCCCGGGCTATTAGTATCTTTCGAAGATTCACATCGCTCATGGCGTATCCATGAAAAAAAACACACACACGACACCCGTCGGCAAGGGAGCCTCAGGAGAGGGCCCCCCCGCCCAGCGCGCCGGGGTGAAAAGTTAGGTCGGTGCCTATGATCGAAATGGGCGGCGATCCGTTTGCCCCAGTAGTTTTTTTTGTGTCGGGTGCTGCCAAAAGCAAAGCATCCGGTGACCCGTTTGGCACAGTACCCCCAGACGCTCATACAATTTAAGTCAACCATCCGGCAGTTTGCTAAGGGGTAATCATCGGACTGGCCGATCAGCACAGCAACGCCAGACGTTCGCACACAAATTGTCAGCCAGCCGCCAGGCGGTTTTAGGACTGCCATCGGCCAGGCCATTTACCACTTACCACCCGGCATTCAGCTAAGGGTAACCCAATGGACAGGCCGATCGGCACAACAATACCAAAGGTTAAACATAATATGCCAACCATCCGCCAGGCTATTTCGGAACAGCCATAGGCCAGCACATTTTCGGATAACCATCCGGCATTCGGCTAACGGTAAACATCGGACTGACCGATCCGCACAGCAATATCAGAACTTATACCTGAAATGTCAGCTATCCGCCAAGCGATTTGGGACAACCATCGGAATGGCCATTTGCGTTAACCACCCGGCAAGTCTGTTAAGGATAACCATCAGCCAGACCGATGCGTGCAGCAATACCAGATTGTACACAGAAAATGTAAGACCGCGGTTGTCTAAAGGTTTTTAAAGAAAAAAAAACTTTTTATTAGATGTTCCGAGGCGGGATCGAACCCTCGACCTCCCGCACTGAAGGCAAACACACTTCCCGCCGCACCACAAACGGCTACATTTTTATACCCTTGCAAAGATTATTATAATTTTTCCCATAAGTTTGCAACGCATAGAAATATTCATTTCCGACCCTATAATATATATATATTCTCGATAGTTCCTTCGGCACAGACGAAGTTAGCTGGGCCTTCTCGTTATTAACCATTTGGCAATATCTAAAGTTCGCGCATTATATTATATGTCGTTCCCCTTTGTTGATCCCCGAGATTGAAATTAAGACTTTTACTGATTTGGATGATTTGGAACCGTCATATATGATGGGAATAACAGAAGCAAATATAAGGTTTGTTAAAAAAGACCAACTTTTAAATTTGGTGGTGTACTCTTTTTTTTTGTTGGTACACCTTTTCTCAACAAATGTACCTATGATGGCATGATCAGCCACGTTGTACTTATTGTTTCTTTTGGACAGATATCATTGTTCAAAATTTTTCTTAAGTTTGAGAATGAACTGATGAAGAAGCATTTGTATATGGTTATGACGCCAAGACCGAAGCACCTCCCCCAAGTCAAGCTGCCAGATTCTAGTAGGGTCAATAAGGAATATTTCGTGAGGATATGTGCATTTTGAGTTAAGCATTCGGTACATTGCGGTTTTTATCCGCCGACATTCGTCTACCCGACTCTGCAGACTCTAAATCAGCAGACGCGTCAGTCAGTCGACACGAAGTATAATTTTTTTAAGTGCGAATGCACAATCATTATGTTTCCTGATTAAAGCTAAATGAAAAGATGTGCGTTTGTATGCACATCTGACTTATGGTAAGAAATTTTTAAATGAGAACTTTATAAAATATGTCAAATATATATAGCACATTTAGTTCGGCTTTTGATCTTAGCAACAGTAGCACTGAGCTAGAGCATTCGACTGAGAAGCGTACGGTCCCGAGTTCAAATCCCAGTAAAGGTATGTTTATAAAAAAAAAAAAATTTCAAAGTTCTTTCAACACATTCTAAAGATGTGTTGTGATGCTGCGGTGGTTGGTGGTAATGTATAGAAACAAATGTATATATATATAAGTGAAAAAACGAAATATATTTTATTTCTTTGGTCTTTTGGGTGATAAAACCGCCTGGTTTATGTATAGTCCATACCGCCCGCCATAAGGCTTACCCAAACAGCCTTCCGCTCGGTTGGACACTTTTGTCTGACCGCTGGCGGCGGTGTCCGGATTTCATGACATCCCATATAAAATCTGGTATGAGAGCTGGTATGGGGGCCGGCAGCCGGAGCCAGAATCCGGTTGACATTCTCCAGCCGGCCGGCGACCTCCCGAACTACAGGGTGGCGCAGTTCATTAGCGGAGACGCAGGTGGCTATTGTCACCATTCCGACGAGCCACGCACAACGGACGCTAGACCCAAACATGCAGTTGATTCAACTTAACCTGAATCACTGCATCGCTGCGCAAGATCTGCTGTCGCAAACAGTGAGAGAGCGACCCACAGATCTTGCGATACTAAGCGAACCCTACAAAGTGGGCGACAGCAGCAAGTGGGTCGCGGACAAAACAGGGAAGGCGGCAATTTGGCTGTGCGGAACAGAAGGTATGCATTTCTCAGCGGTGCGTGCTGAGGACGGATTTGTTCGAGCCAAGATCGGAGATACATGGGTGTACAGTAGACCGGACATTTCTAAATACGATTTTCAACATGTGAAGCTCTTTGCACAACATGGCTCAAAAAATTCAGTATATTTTATAAAGAATTTATCAAAAATCCAAAATCAGATATTCATATGTTTGATGGCCTCGAGAAGGCTTTAAAAGATCAAATTTCCCCTTAATTTGTCTTTGAGCTGCCTAGGCACGTCATAGTAGGCAGACAACAATTTTGACAAAATTGTTCAATAAAAATTATTATGAAATGTCATATTTTTTTTTTTTTATTTGTTGTTGGGGAAGTGGTGCACCGCGACCAATATTGGTCTATTGTGGCCCCCTACTGAGTTTACAGCTCTCCTAGCAGCCCTATTTCCTGTACAAAAGCCAGGATTTTTGCGGGTTCTAAGTTACCGATATTGCTTGGGTGTAGAATGTGTTTCCCAAATTTGCTGAGTCTGCGCCTCGCTAGGGCATCGCAGTGTGCTAGTATTTGTTCAGAGGACTCCTCCTTCTCTTCATAGTATCCGCAAAGTTGGGTGTTTGTTATTCCCAACTTGTACATGTGGCTCTGCAGTCTGCCGTGACCTGTGTAGAGCCCTGTCAGGATCCTGAGGGCATTCTTTCCTTGTTGGATTAACTTTTCGAACCTTTTGAGGTCGTGGTTCACTATTAATGCTTTAGCTTGTCTCATTCCCCTAGTGTTTACGTATGAGGCTGTTCTAAGCGTATTCTCTTCCTTTATTAGGAGTCCTTTTATTGTGTGTTGGCCTATGCCGCAATAGGGCTCTGGCCCTACCATTGCGGTGGCTGCACCCTTGCGTGCCAGTTCATCGGCCAATTCGTTTCCAGGGATGTTGTTGTGTCCCGGTATCCATCGTAGGGTCAGGTTGTTCCTGCTGCCTAATTGGTCTAGTTTGTTCTTTGTCTCTAAGACTAGCTTAGAGGTGAACTTATTACTGCTGAGCGCTTTAAGCACTGCTTGGCTATCGGAGAGGATAGCTATTTCTCTATTATGGTAGTGCTTTTCCATATTACGGTCTGCGCAACGGTAGATGGCACATACTTCATCTTGAAATATGCTTGTGAGTTCTTCCATTGGTTTAGATATTTTCGTTCATGGTCCCGCTACCCCAAGTCCGGTTCCTTGGGGCGTCAGGGACCCGTCTGTATACCACATAATTGTGTGTGGTTGCATTTTATATGTTTCTTCTACTGAGATCCATTCTCTTTTATTACTTTGGTGTACAGTGAAGTTCCTGTCAAAGTGATACTCGGCCACCATTTCGTCTGTGGGTTGGAGGATTAAAGGGACTTCCCTTTCCAGCTTTCCAGAGTCTCTGAGGCTTACTATATGGTTTCTACCCACTCCTTCTGCTGTTAATCTAAGCAGTGTTGCTTTTTTCTTCAGGCAGATGGTATGGTGGAGTGGTGTTAGCTCCATCAGAACCTCGATTGCCGCTGTCGGACAGGTACGCATGGCTCCAGTCATGCATATGCATGCCAGCCTTTGCAGTTTTTGCAACTGCGTCCTGACTGTGAGGAGGTTTGCTCTATCTCCCCACACAACAGCTCCATAAGTGAGCATCGGTCTCACAAGCATGAGGTATAGCCATCGGAGTATGTGTGGTGCCATGCCCCACGATTTTCCGGCTATGCTCCTGCATGTGAATAGTGCTCTAGTGCACTTGCTGAGTGTATACTCTAAGTGCTTGTCAAATCTCAGCCTGTTGTCAAAGACAACGCCGAGGTATTTGACTCTGTTCTTTTTTTTTTTTTTGTGAATATGATTAAGGTAAGATGCAATGTCCCGCGTCGAGCACTCAGCGTCTATGATTAACTTAAATATCTAGTATTTTTCTATTCTTGTCCTCTATTGTTTTCTCGAGCATCTTCCCGAGTTAATACAATGCCGTGTCGGTTGAACGGCCGGTTCTGTACGCGTGCTGTGTTGCCTCCTTCAGCAGCGTGCTTCTTCTGCTGTTGTCCACTAGCTTGTCAATCGTTTTCAGTAAAAACGATGTCAAGCTAATGGGTCTGTAGGACTTGGGGTTAGTTATATCCCTCTTCCCTGCCTTGGGGATGAAGACTACCGTTGCTCTGCGCCAGGCACGTGGGATATACCCAGTTGCCAGACTGCTGGTGATGACCTTCCTGAGGGTGGGTAGGAGTATGTCCTTTCCTTCCTGCAGGAATGCTGGATAAATGCTATCCGGTCCAGGAGATTTGAAGGGTTGGAATGTTCCAATTGCCCATTCAAGTCTGCCTGCGGACACAACTTTCTTGGCTTCTGCCCAGTCGGAGCTACGAGGGTGGTAGTAGTACTCTTGGTCGACACATTCTTCCACGGAAATGCTTCCCGGGAAGTGGGTGTCTAGCAAGAGACGTACTCTTTCTTCGCTACTCACTGTATACGCATCATTATCCTTTTTGAGCGAGATGTTGCCATCCGGGCTTTTCTTGGCCAGGAGTATATGTAATCTCGCTCCTTCTTTCGTGTCTTCTATAGACTCGCAGAATTTCCTGTAGTTCTTTCTTTTGGCTTTCCTAATCTCACTATTATATAGCGTCAGGGCTTGCTTGTATTTATGCCAGTCCTCATTCTTTTTGGCTTCATTAAAAAGAATTCGGGTCTTCTTCCTGAGTTTCTCCAAGGTAGAATTCCACCAAGGAGCATCACTTTCTTTTCTCGATTTGCTTAGAGGACAATTCTCCTCGTACGCATCGATTATGCTTTTATTTAGTTCGTCGACTAAAATTTCTAGTTCTAGGGGGTGTTTCGGTAACCGAATCCTAGGCATATTGTTTCCTAGCGTGGAATAGAAGCCTCCCCAATTTGTTTTACGGGGGTTCCTGGTAGGGATATTCTGCTGCGTGCTCGCTTCTAATCTAAATTGGATCATTCTATGGTCTAACATAGATTCCTCTAGTGAGACCTGTCAATCCTTTACGAAAGGTTTAATTGACTTGCTGGAGAAGGTGAGGTCAAGGACTTCCTCCCTTACCCGAGGTACAAAAATTGGGACAGATCCTACATTACATATTTCCAGGTTGAGCCTGAATATAAATTCTAGTAAGCACTAGCACTAGCTACGCTTTGGCGTAGCAGCTGGCGGCGTAATGTCCGCGCTGCTTCTCTTTGGGGCAGGGGTGTGTGGTTGCACCCTTGTTGCCCCAGTTCGTGGCTCCTTTGCAATCCGGAGGGCTTCCTCCGGTGTGTGGCCATGCTTGAGGTACCTCAGGTACCACTTGGTTCGAGAGCCACAGAGGCCTCGACGATTTGGGTCGTCTATACCTCCTGGCTGTCCTCTTGCAGGGAAGGAGTCCTGCTTGGAACGTTTATCCCCGGTGGGAGGTGGCCTTTGCCCTCCATAAGAGGTGGGGCGTGTTCCCGTTGGGGGAAGGGGATGGTCCTTCTTTGTTCCCATATTCTTCCTTACCGCAGGAGCTCGGTAAGGACCCCTTGGTGGGGTTTTGCGCACTGGTGCGCGTCTCTCCTTTCTAACGAGGCTAGGACGCTCCCGGTCCATCTGCCTCTCTTCAAATTGTCTTGCGACAGCGGTTGCAGGCATATCTGCAGAAATTTTACATTATTATTACTTTTCTTCATGCTTGAAGTTCCGTTTCTAGGGCTACCATACAGTCGACCACCGGCCGAGGCCCACCAGTGGCAAGGCTAATTGGAACAGGCGGTCGACACTTGCCTGAGCCCACCGTTCGAGACTGGACTATTTGTTACCCGGGCCTCCAGCCAAGCCGACTCTCGGAACGGTCCGAGTGACACCTTAGTCCGGCCCGGGGTGAGATGTGTGGGATGGGAGAGGGGTAGGTATTGTGTAGGAGTTGGGTGTGTGTGAGGCTACTTATAACAAGCGGCAACACAAGCGCCTCGTCGGTGCACTACGGCGTGACACCCGCTGGCTGTCCGGGACTGCTTTGTGGGATAAAGCCACTTATTCGCAGTTAACCTCCATAAGAAGGCCTTTCGCTATCCGCAACCTGCGACCCGTCCGATGGCCCAACAGCTAGGCCCCCTAAAAACCATCTCACAAGTTCTTTGGGAATACGGAAGAAATGTCATACATTTGTGAAGCTACTCAAACGGACGTCGCGAAATTGATAATTAATGCTGATTATGGACAATATACAAGAAGAACGTACGACTGTCCCAGTTTATTTGGTTGGATCTATGCAAGCGTTCATAGATTTGAATACACTGCCATCAACAGGGGACGTTCTTGCGGTGCTGTTTGGTAATTTGAGGTATTAAACATTAGCTTAAATTGGCTGAAAATTGCAGTGTTTTTTTTCTTTTAATTTAAGGTGTAATAAATACTCATTAAGCGTAAGTTTGAACGAAACTGTGAATCAAATCTGCGAGTCATGGCAAAAAGCTGAGGTTCAGGCTATGCCGAAACCTAGCATTTGTAGGAAACTGAAGACACTGTATGCAAGGTGGGATGCTCTTCATAAGAACAAATGCAACAAAAGTGATATCTATCGAGCAAGAGAGAAGGAATTTGTTGCATCGCTGGTGGAAGTATTTGACGTTTTTTCCTGCAATTCTGCTAGTGGCTATCTAACACTTTAAAAAGGAAAAGGAAAATTACAGAGGAGTCGCTGTCAAACGAACCTGGAAACTTTTTACTGCATGTTAAAAGTAATGTAAAAGTAAAGAAAATCAAGCGAAGGCCCAAGAATCCAAAAACTGG
Source organism: Lordiphosa stackelbergi (assembly GCA_018904235.1). NCBI lineage: Eukaryota > Metazoa > Arthropoda > Insecta > Diptera > Drosophilidae > Lordiphosa > Lordiphosa stackelbergi. The sequence goes on along the minus strand of JAEIFU010003703.1, from coordinate 2,403 downwards.
CAAACTCAATTTTATAATTTTATAATCGACGGAAGGCACTCATCGAGTGTACTAGACGTGCGTGCGATTCGAGGAGCCAACATAGACTCGGATCACTGCCTGGTTGCAGCCAAGGTACGCACGCGGCTCAGTGTGGCAAATGCCTCACGCTCTGGCACACGTCGAAAGCTAAACGTCGAGAAGCTGCAATCACAAGGGACCTCTGAAGCCTACAAAGCCAAACTCGCCCAACTGCTCAGGGAAACCTCCCCATCTTCTTCCGATATATGCGAACAGTGGAATCGTATATCACACTCTATGAGTACGGCTGCCAATGAGATACTCGGGTACTCGAGTCCCCTCGAAGTCGGACTTGGTACGATGAGGAGTGCCGACTTGCTACTGCAGAAAAGACGCAGCCTACAGGAGAACTCTGCAGTCGGGAGCAACGCGGGCTGTTACGGAGCGATATCGGGAGAAAAAGAAAGAGCGGAAGCGCCTCTTTAGAAGGAAAAAGAGCGAGCAGGAAAGGCGCATGCGCGAGGAAGTCGAGATGTTATTCGGCATGAGTGAGACTCGAAAATTTTACCAAAAAATTAAGCAATTAACAGAAGGTTTTAAGCCCAGAGTCGCACAATGCAAAGACGAACACGGGAATCTGGTCACCGATCCGCAAGTGGCGCTTAACAAATGGAGAAGCTACTTCTCCAACCTACTGGGAGGCGATGACGAACATGATGCCGCCTCTAGAGAAGTAGCGATGCCACCAATCGACAACATAGAGATAGACCCGCCGACCCAACAGGAAGTCTGCTTAGCCATACAAAGGCTAAAGAACAATAAATCACCTGGCGCTGATGAGCTGCCCGCTGAATTGTTCAAGGCTGGAGGGGAAGAATTGGTAAGGTGCATGCACCAACTTCTCTGCCGTATATGGGTTGACGAAAGCATGCCCGACGATTGGAATTTAAGTGTTCTATGCCCAATCTTTAAAAAAGGAGACCCTGCAGTTTGCGCCAACTACCGCGGGATCAGTCTCCTTCCCATTGCATATAAGGTTCTGTCGCGCATTATTTGTGAACGTCTTAAGCCGCTTATTAACACACTGATTGGACCTTATCAGTGTGGCTTTAGACCTGGTAAATCCACCACAGACCAGATATTCACATTACGACAAATCCTGGAGAAGACCTATGAGAGAGGCATCAACACACACCATCTATTCGTTGATTATAAATCAGCCTTCGACACGCCGATAAGGTCAAGGTTTTTTGAAGCCTTGTCTACCCTTGGTATACCAGCAAAGTACGTCCGTCTTTGCATGATGACGTTGAGAAGTACACAAAGCTCCGTCAAAATAGGAAAGAACCTTTCCGAACCATTTGATACCAAGAGAGGTTTTAGGCAGGGCGATACCTTATCGTGCGACTTCTTCAATCTACTGATGGAATATATACTGCGCCGGTGCCCACATGCCAACAGAACGGGCGCCTTTATTTATAAAGATCTAATGCTACTCGCATATGCCGATGATATCGACATCATCGGCAAAAACGAACGGGCGGTAAGCAGGGCGTTTTCAGAGATTGAGAGGCAGTCAGAACTGATGGGTCTAGCGGTGAATGAGGACAAGACGAAATACCTTGTATCCGCGGACAAAAAGTCCTTGCGTCTTGGACAATTTGTTACAATGGGAGAATACAACTTTAAAGTTGTTGAGGATTTTGTTTACCTCGGAACGACGATAACCAGCGACAACAACATCAGTCTGGAAATCCGACGAAGGATCACTCTTGCAAACCGATGCTTCTACGGGCTAAGTAGAGAGCTCAAGAGCAGAGACCTCAAGCGAAGAACAAAATTAGCCCTATACAAGTCGCTTATCATCCCAGTCCTGCAATACGGCGCAGAAGCATGGACAATGACAGCAGCGGATGAAGCGGCGATTGGCGTGTTTGAACGAAAGATTCTTCGGAGGATTTATGGACCTTTAAAAGTTGGCGATGTTTTCCGCATTCGAAATAATGACGAACTGTATGAGCTCTATGGGGACACCTGTCTGGTCAAGCGCATAAAGCAACAGCGGCTGCGCTGGTTAGGACATGTCACCAGGATGGACGAAGAAGCTCCAGTAAGGAAAGCTTATTATTCGAAGGCGGCTGACTACGGAGGAAGAGGCAGGCGGGGGAGACCTCGACTGAGATGGGATGACCAGGTTCGGGCAGACCTTGCCAAGCTTGGTTTGACCAATTGGTCCCAGCTCGCACGGAGCAGAAGCGACTGGCGGACATTGTTGGCAGCGGCCGAGACCGTCGAACGGTTGTGATGCATGCATCGGGCCAATCAAGAAGAAGAAGAAGAAAACTGGTGGCTGCCCTGGACAGATGCGGGGTAAGCTCAAGGTCAGCTGTTTACCTGTTACAA
>JAEIFU010003702.1:0-25080 GCA_018904235.1 Lordiphosa stackelbergi | reverse complement strand
TGGGGCAGTCCCAGTCACCGTATTTATTTGACATATTTGCAACGGGTAAGACGGATTTCTTCTCCACACTACGAGTAACTTCGGTCTACTTCGTTAACAAGAACTTGTCGATACATTTTAGTAATATCTGCAGTCAGTGCGAACTTATGACAACGTAAGCGAAGTAGAGTCGAGAACAGCTCTTCTTGTATTGTTGGTCCTACCTTCAAGATGTCGTTTAGTGACACTTGTGACGATGTTTGACAAGACGCGTCAAAAACCTCGCGCAACTGGGTTGACGTACTTTGCGGACGAACAACACATTGATGCGGTATAAAGTAGTGTGGAGAGGAAGGAATCTTGGTGTCGGCAATTGACATGTGCCCAAGCTTCAGATATTCTTCCATGAAGTTTATATACATTTCTCGTAATTCGGGTTTTTGTTGCAGTCGTTTTTCTAAGGAGAAAAAACGGCGCTTAGCCACTTCGAATGATGTTCCCAATGAACATGGATCGGCTTTAAATAGAAGTCGAACTTCAAATCGACCATTTGGCAAGATTTTTGTATTCTCTAGAAAATGCTGCTCGCATAGCTCTTGCTTCTTAGTAAAGACAGTAGTCTTTGAACGTGACGGTAGCTCTTCGAGGGCCCAAAACTTCTGCAGTGTCCTATCGATATTTTGTAAGTTTTCCTTATGACAAACGCAACTTGAGATAGCTGGAGATGATTCTATCGATTTTAACTGTTTGTATGTACCTGAGACCACCCAGCCTAGTAGTGTTTTTTGTAATGTAGGGCACTCTTGGTTCTGCTTTATCTGACCGACTGCCATCATATCAAAAAAGGTCTCAGCACAAAAATCGGGGTCTGCAAGCTCTATATTTTCAGGCATTTTATACTCCGGCAAATGGAGTCGCTGACTTGGCTGGAAACCTGCTATTGTTTTCAGGATGCAAAACGACGTAGAGAACTCGAAACTGTTCAGTAGCGACTTAACGGAGGTGTTAATCATTTTAGTGACTTCGGCATGAAGTTGGCCAATTCCAAGCAACTTGAAATACACTCTTTCGCGTTTTAAATGAAGTTTGTTTGAGAGTTCTTCGGTCATAAAGTTAATTTGAGACCCAGAGTCTAACAGAGCCCTTGGAAGTACATATTCTCCATCCTGACGTTTGACACGAACGATTGCAGTTGCGAGAATTACTTTCTTTGGCGATGAAGCATGCATGTCATAAGAGGTTGGCGAAGATTCTTGACCTAATTGGGTACTCTGCTGAGAAGTTTGGAACCTGTGTAGCAATGCGTTATGTGGCTTTTGACAGATTCTACATTTCTGCCCTTTACATTTGGAAGAGCTATGACCTTTGTTTAAACAGTTAATGCATAACAAATCCTTCTTTGCAAATTCAAACCTTTGCTGTACTGTTAGATTTTCAAAAAACGGACACACTTGGATGTTGTGTTCTGTTGCCTTGCAGAATGAACAAAGGTAATTTTTAAAATCTTTTGATTGAGTGGTGCATTTGAGCGAATGGTTTGCATTTCGATTACATTTTTCTGGCTTACGATCATTATTGCTCTTGGTTTGGTAAGGTTCTGTTTCGCTTATACTTAACCAAAGATCAAACAAATGCATACGAGAACACACGCAGTAATATGCAGAGCCTAATAAAATATAAATAAAACGAGCCCAACAAATTGAAGAAAACATACCAAAGCAGACAAGACGCCACAGTTCTACGTACAACTCAATAACAAAAACATGAGAATGAAGAAAACAACACAATAGCACACTAACAACAACACGTGAACACAACGAAAAAACGTAGCTGTAAACAAGAGAGACTTTTTCCCGAAGCTTCTAGAACTAAGTGAGGCGGAAGGTGGCAGCCAAACTTAACTGTTTTAGAATGCAAATTGATTAACTAATACTATACAAAAAGTCCCTTTGGAGGATTTTGAAGGGGTATCAACTAAAAGCTTAGCTGAACATCATTTTGATGAACGAGGAAACACAAGTAAAGGGGTTGACAAACAAATATTTTACAAAATAAACACATAACACAAAAATTATTTAAACTAAAAATAAATAAAGTTATTACCTCTGTTTTCAATATTCATATTGCTTAAAAAAATTATTTAGTCTTTTTTTTGCTCTTTTTTCTTGCACTGTGGACTGGTGCGATTCTTAACCAATGCATCTGCATCTTCAGCTGCAGATGGAGCCATAGTGGCATGTGACGAAAGTCAGTAAGTAAATTTGGTATAAATCTTTCAATAAACCCACACGTTACCTAATATAGTAGTCAAAGATAGTGGATATTTTAATAATGGTTACTTGTTAAGTAAGATGACTGCCATAAATATATAGTAAGATTATGTTCGAGAACCTACATTCCCTAATTGGAAGTAGAAATGACCAATTTTTGGCGTACTCGATGCAGTATTTCAGATGAATAAATGTACGAATGTTCTATGTCAGCTTCACCAATTTAAAGGCGTGATGTTAATGAACAGGAATTAAACAATAGTAGCTTGAATTCCCATAGGCATCTTCGTATTAAGCATTTCGCAAATAACTTGTTCGCTGCATTTGCTCCACTGTGCAGCGTGTATTTATATACATGACGTATTTATGTATTCCTGTAAATCACTGGCAGCATACATGTGTACGTACGAAGATGTAAAGGAATGGAAATAGTTAGGTCACTGTTGACTTCTCAGCTCCAGACTAACTCAATTAGTTGCATTAATTTATTTTTTATTAAAGGTGTGTAATTCAAGAGTGAGGTTATGTTTTAAGCTTGTGGTGTGTATGTGTGAGAGTAACAATGAGGTTATGTATGTATGTAAGTCAGCACCAAAAACCATATGTGCTTGACAAATAACATATAAAGAAGTAGATTATTACCTCACTTTTTATGCCATTGGAGACATGTGTACTCATACCCTTGTCCATGTGAACGCTCCGGCTTGATGGATGCTGGTTCCAAGCGCCTGGTCAGTTTGTATGTGGCAGTGGCGCAACTGGGCTCCAATGGCGGCAAGAGATGCAGGCACAATTGATCCAGCGACACAGATCCAACTCCAGATGTGATCAGTCGTCAGCTTGATTAGGCGCTTCGCTTTCGATGGGCGATTCCTGATGTCTCACGGGCTTGGTGTTGAGGCAAACTCTATGGCTCATTTGCCGCCTCAACTTGGCTTCTCTTTTAAATGTGAAATAAACTATTTAAAGTTCCAGCTATGCAAATAGTTTTTAATTTCACTTTTTTTTTCAGCTTTATTTCAATTTCAATTCTATTCTGTCTCGTGCCATGCAAAAGAGGGAAGTTAAGTTGGTTGCGGTTGATCGACCTTCGATAAATTTCTTCATTCGATATACTTCATTATAAAAGCGCTAATAAATCGATATACTTAATTTTTAAATATGAAATGCGCCAACAGAGACATTACACTGTTTAAAGACGGACTAAAATGTCGGAAGCGAGACTGAACTGTTGGAGGAGAGATCTCACTGTAGAAACAGGGATTCCACTGTCGCACGACAAAATCCACTGTCGTATAAGGGACTCCACTGTCGGGAGAAAGACTCCACAGCGAAAAGGGACACTTAACTGTTTGAAGTGTGACACCACTGTTGGAGGAGAGACTAAACTGTCAGAGGAAGAGAGACTCCACAGAGAAACTCCACAGACGGAAGACAGACTCCACTGTCGGAAGAGCGTGCATTGTCGGAAAACAGACTCCACAGTCGGAAGAGAGACTTCACTGTTATAAGAGAGACTCCGATGTCGGAAAACAGATTACACTGTCGAAATACAGATTGTCGGTAAAGAAACTCCACTGTTGGAAGAGAGTCCATTGTCGGAAGGCAGACACCACAGTCGGAAGACAGACTCCACAGTCGGAAGAAAGACTCCACGGTCGGAAGACAGACTCCACTGCCGAAAGAGAGACTCCATTGTAGGAGAACAGACTCCTCTGTATGACCACTGATTCCTCTGTCGAAAGTAGAATAGGGTCTCCATTGTGGGAAGAGAAACTCCCCTGTGGGAAAAACGAAATTCACTGTCGAATAGAGACTTTTCTGTCAAATAGAGACTTTTCTGTCGAATAGAGACTAAAATATCGTAAGAGAAACTCCATTGCCGGAAGAGAGACTCCACTCTCTGAAGACAGTGCATTGTCGGAAGACAGACTCCACATTCGGAAGAGAGTGCATTGTCGGAAGACAGAGATATAGACTTTTCTGTCGAATAGAGACTAAAATGTCGTAAGAGAAACTCCATTGTCGGAAGAGAGACTCCACTCTCGGAAGATAGTGCATTGACGGAAGACAGACTCCACATTCGGAAGAGAGTGCATTGTCCGAAGACAGACTACACAGTCGGAAGAGAGTGCATTGTAGGAAGACAGAATCCACAGTCGGAAGACATACTCCGCAGTCGGAAGACAGACTCCACAGTCGGATAAGAGTGGAGCCTCCCACATCAGAATAGGAATTACACTATTAGAAGAGAGACTCCAATTTCGGAAGAGAGACTCCACAGTCGAAAGGGACACTACACTGTTGGAAGTGTGACTCAACTGTCGGAGGAGAGACTCCACTGTCGGCAGAGAGACTTCAATATTTGAAGACGTACTCAATTGACGGAATAGAGACTCCACTGTCTGAAGACGGACTTCACTGTCGAGTAGAGAATCCACTGTCCTAAGACAGACTCCACAGTCGGAAAAGAGTGAAGCCTCCAATATCAGAATAGGAACTAAACTGTCAGAAGAGGGACTCCAATGTAGGAAGAGAGACTCCACAGCCAAAAGGGACACCACACTGTTGGAAGTGTGACTCCACTGTCGAAGGAGAGACTAAACTGTCGGAGGAGCGACTCCACTGTCCGAAGACAGTTTTCACTGTCGCGTAGAAACTCACTTTCTGAAGAGAGACTCCACTGTCGGAAAAGAGACTTCAATGTTCCAAAACAGACACCAATTTCGGAAGGAAAATTCCACTGTCGCAAGAAGGACCCCACTTTCGGTTAAGAATCCCCACTGTCGGAAAATAAACTCCACTTTCGAAAGAGAGTCCACTGATTCCATAGTCGAAAGTAGAATAGAGACTCCGTTGTCGGAGGAGAGACTACTCTGTTGGAAGAGGGACTCCACTGTCTGCAAACAGACTACACTGACGAAACAGAGAGTCCACAGTCGGAAGGCAGACTCAACTGTCGGAAGAGCTACCCAACTGTGGGAAGAGAGACTTCAATGTTGAAAGAGAGACTTTAATGTTGAAAGACAGATTCCAATTTCGGAAGTTGGACTCCACTGGACTGGAAGAAAGATTCCACTGACGGAAGAAGGACTCCACTCTTGGAAGAAAGACTCTACTGTCGGAAGAGAGACTCCACTGTCAAAGGGGAGAGACTCCACTGTCAATGGGGAGAGACTCCACTGTCAAAGGGGAGAGACTCCACTTTCGGAAGATGGAGACCACCGCCGAAAAAAACACTCCACTGTCAAAAGACAGACTCCACTTTCAAAGGGGAGAGACTCCATTGTCGGAAGAGAGACTACACTTTAGGAAGATGGAGACCACTGCCGGAAGAAAAACTCCACTGTCGGAAGACAGACTCCACTGTAGAAAGAGGAGCTTCAATGATGGACAACAGACTCAACTAACGGAAGAGGGACTCCACAGTCGTAAGAGACACTACACTTTTGAAAGTTGACTCCAATGTGGGAAGAGAGACTAAAATGTCCGAGGAGAGACTCCAGCGTCGGAAGAGGGACTCCATTATAGGAAGACAGACTCCACTTTATGACCACTGATTCCTCTGTCGAAAGAAGAATAGGGACTTCACTGTGGGAAGAGAGACTCAACTCTCGGAAAACAGACTCCACAGTCGGAAGAGAGACTTCGCTGTGATAAGAGAGCCTCCGATGTCGGAAAACAGATTACACTGTCGAAATACAAATTCGACTGTCGGAAGACAGACTCCACTGTAGGAGGGCAGACTCTACTGAAGGTTAAGAATTTCCACTGTAGGAATAGTGTGCATTGTGGGAAGACAGACACCACAGTTAGAAGACAGACTCCACAGTCGGAAGAAAGACTTCACAGTCGGAAGACAGACTCCACTGCCGGAACAGAGACTCCATTGTAGGAAGACAGACGCCACTGTATGACCACTGATTCCTCTGTCGAAAGTGGAAGAGGGACTCCACTGTGGGAAGAGAGACTCCACTGTGGGAAGACAGACTCCACTGTCGGAAGAGAGACTTCACTGTTTTCAGAGAGACTCCGATGTCGGAAAACAGATAACACTGTCGAAATACAGATTTGACTGACGGAAGACAGACTCCACTGTTGGAAGAGAGACTCCACAGTCGGAAAAGAGTGCATTGTCGGAAAACAGACTCCACAGTCGGAAGAGAGACTTCACTGTAATAAGAGAGACTCCGATGTCGGAAAACAGATTACACTGTCGAAATACAGATTCGACTGTCGGAAGAGAGACTCCACAGTCGGAAGACAGACTCCACTGTTGGAAGAGAGACTCCACAGTCGGATAAGAGCGCATTGTCGAAAGACAGACTCCACTGTCGGAAGAGAGACTCCACAGTCGGAAGAGAGTGCATTGTCGGAAAACAGACTCCACAGTCGGAAGAGAGACTTCACTGTTATAAGATAGACTCCGATGTCGGAAAACAGACTACACTGTCGAAAAACAGATTCCACTGTCGAAAGACAGACTTCACTGTCGATTAAGAAACTGCACTGTTGGAAGAGAGTGCAATGTCGGAAGACAGACACCGCAGTCGAAAGACAGACTCCACTGTCGGAAGAAAGACTCCACCACAGTATCCAATGTCGTAATAGAGAATACGAAGAGACTAGGAAGAGAGACTACGCTGTAGGACGATAAAGACCACTGTCGGAGAAGAGACTCCACGATCTGGAGACAGACTTCTCTATCTGAAGAGAGACTCCAATGTCGAAAGATAGACTCCACTGTCGGAAGAGAGATTATACTGTTGTATAGGGACTCCATTGTAGGTAGAGAGACTCCACAATTGGGACTTTGGAGTCCTCTGTCGGATATGATACTCCACTATCGGGAGAAAGACTTCACCGTCGGAAGAGAGACTCCACTATCGGGAGAGAGAGACTTCTCTGTCGAAAGAGAGAATCCAATGTCGGCAAACGGACTCCATTGTCGGAAGAGGAATTCCAATGTTGGATCTGTCTGTCGATCTCCACTGTCGAAAGGGAGACTGTACAGTCGGAAGACAAACTCCAAACTCATCCGCCGGACAAGAGACTCCACTGCAGAAGGAGAGGTCAGAGAGACTTTAATATTGGAAAACAGACTCAATTGACGGAGGAGAGACTCCACTGACGGAAGACAGACTTCACCATCGAATAGAGAATTCACTGTGGGACGACAGACTCCACAGTCGGAAGAGAGACATCAATGTTGGAGGAGAGTTTCCACTGGTGGAAAAGAGACTCCACTGTAAAAAGAGAGACTCACTGTCGGAAGACAGACTTCACTGTCAAATAGAGACTCCACTGTCAGAAGAGAGACTCGACTGTCAATAGAGAGACTCCAAAGTTGTCGTGGAGTACAATATAAAGTTTTCAATTGTAATTCTTTATATGGTGTCAATCCCTGCAGTTAACTTCGACAACTTTCTACCTAGGCGGATGAAAATAGCCATGATGGATTAGGTTAACCCCCTTTTATGCTCCAGATATTCAAGTTTTCCATAAATTGGGAAGCTAGGTGCAATGGTGTAGCTCAAAGTGGGCGTGGAGTACAATATTAAGTTTTAAATAGTAATTCTTTATATGTTGTCAATCCCTGCCGTTAACTTCGACAACTTTCGACCTAGGCGGATGAAAATGGCCATAATGGATTAGGTTTAACCCGTATTATGCTTCAAATATTCAACTTTTCCATAAATTGGGAAGCTAGTTGCAATGGTGCAGCTCAAAGTGGGCGTGGAGTACAATATAAAGTTTTAAATAGAAATTCTTTGTATGGAGTCAATCACTGCAGTTAACTTCGACAACTTTCGACCTAGGCGGATGAAAAATGGCATAATGGATTAGGTTTAACCCGTATTATACTCCAGGTGTTCAAGTTTTCTACAAATTGGGAGCTAGGTGCAATGGTGTAGCTCAAAGTGGACGTGGAGTACAATATAAAGTTTTAAATAGTAATTCCCTATTTGGTGTCAATCCCTGCCGTTAACTTCGACAACTTTCGACCTAGGCGGATGAAAATGGCCATAATGGACTAGGTTTATCCCGTATTATGCTCCAGATATTCAAGTTTTCCATAAATTGGGAAGCTAGGTGCAATGATGTACGACAAAGTGAGCGTGGAGTACCATATAAAGTTTTCAATAGTAATTCTTCGTATGGAGTCAATGCCTGCAGTTAACTTCGATAACTTTCGACCTAGGCGGATTAGAATGGCCATAATGGATTACGTTTAACCCGTATTATGCTCCAGATATTCAAGTTTTCCATAAATTGGGAAGCTAGGTGCAATGGTGTAGGTCAAAGTGGGCGTGGAGTACAATATAAAGTTTTCAATAGTTATTCTTTATATGGAGTCAATCCCTGCTGTTAACTTCGACAACTATCGACCTAGGCGGATGTAAATGGCCATAATGGATTAGGTTTAACCCGTATTATCCTTCAGATATTCAAGTTTTTCTTAAATTTGGAAACTAGGTGCAATGATGTAGGACAAAGTGAGCGTGGAGTACCATATAAAGTTTTCAATAGTAATTCTTCGTATGGAGTCAATGCCTGCAGTTAACTTCGATAACTTTCGACCTAGGCGGATTAGAATGGCCATAATGGATTAGGTTTAACCCGTATTATGCTCCAGATATTCAAGTTTTCTACAAATTGGGAAGCTAGGTGCAATGGTGTAGCTCAAAGTGGACGTGGAGTACAATATAAAGTTTTAAATAGTAATTCCCTATTTGGTGTCAATCCCTGCCGTTAACTTCGACAACTTTCGACCTAGGCGGATGTAAATGGCCATAATGGATTAGGTTTAACCCGTATTATCCTTCAGATATTCAAGTTTTTCTTAAATTTGGAAACTAGGTGCAATGATGTAGGACAAAGTGAGCGTGGAGTACCATATAAAGTTTTCAATAGTAATTCTTCGTATGGAGTCAATGCCTGCAGTTAACTTCGATAACTTGTAGTGTGCAGGTGGCTCTTCTTATTCAAATAACTGAATGGCCTTCAGATTAATGGATCTGATCGACTTCGCGCATTCGTTATTGGCCATAGAGGATTCGGGGCGTGCACTTCTTGCTGTGCTCGGGCTCAGCTCGTCGGATGGGGTGGGGTTCTTCCTCCTCCAACTATGGCAAACACACCACTACAATAATTAAGTGCACTTTCAAATGTAGGAATTAAGGGAACATCGGAAGAGGGACTTAAATAGACGGACAGTTTTGCGTATAGACTGATTGGATCTAGGGTATTGAGCTGTTGGTTATAACCTAATCTGTACCCACCCTTCCTTGGCATACCTCTATGGAAATGATCTTAGTATGCCCCTATGCAGTTCTTAGCTGCTACTTACGTATGGGTTGGCATTGGCTTTTTGGATCGGCGACGGACCATTGGGGAAATCTTAAGCTGTCATTTTAATTTTAACAGGGGACATTATTTATAATAGGAAACAAAATTAAATTCATAATCGTACTCAAGCGTTATCTAATCCATTATTCATTGACTTCAAGTTTATCCTTACCAAGCTAAAGGAAACTGTATAATTATTTTGATATATGCATATGTGATGAAAATAAATAAATCTAATTATTCAATAATTGAACTGATCTCTGCATCGCCAAAATGAGGCAAAAATATGCCGATTTAAGAAAATGCGTATGTTTGTAAAGCTGTAAGATTTAAATACAGTAGTTTACACTCACCATACACTGCCGTCGTGGAGCTCCAGATGACGATAATGGGCTTCAAAATAAAAGAAAATCTTTACTATACATACATACACACTACGTTCACTTCTCAGGTAGATGCATGAGACTTATGTTCAAGAAAAAGTTAAATTCAATGTAGTTAAAGGTTTACGTTAAGGTTGAAATTATTGAAAATATTTAAAATTAAGATAAAAGAAAAAAAAACTAATTTTTAATCCTCATGATAAGGTTTCTGCTCATAGAATCTCTCTTGCAATCTCCACTTTTTAAACCAGATGCTGTAGGTGGATCTTATGTGATGCAACACATGTACAATGGGTGCGAATTACTCAGTCACCTTGCCCAACTTCTGGGTCTATACTAAATTAACAATGGGTAGTGTATGCGCCTAACACAGTATTGGGAACGAATCTCGTCACTGGGCGGGCAGTGTAGATCTCCTCCGGGGGTCGTATTAGCTTTGGCTCGATTTAACCAAGAGCTTTTGGTTTGCCTTCGCCAGAGTGGTTAAATGACTCCGATTATTTGGGCATTGACGTTCGCGGTATGCCAATTAGCAAAATGCGACTCTCTCGATCCGCCAAGTAAATACTTTCGCCAGATTGCGCCTCAAGGCAAGGCCGCCACTTTAATTGGCAATCCAAGCCCTAAACAAAAGGCACTGGCGCGGAGCACTATGAAAAAGACGACATAATTAGACTTCTGAATATGCACTTGTGTAACTTCGTACCTGGCCAAATTCTTTTCGCACAATTCACTTTGATTCTCTCGATGTTTTTTTCCCAAAAAATTAAGTAACCAACCGTCTAAGTACTCCAGTCCAGATTTGGGACTGGAGGGGTCTTATGCAATCGCCACGTGGGCTTAATTTTTCTTTGCAAATGATAACTCCGCACAGGTCGCTTGATATATGTTGTGCTCTGCACAAAAGACATTCGCTCACTGTCTCTGCGCCGCTAAGCTATGCTTGCATTAGCCTATGCTAGCTAACCGAAGCCGACGTCAGATAAGAACGGTGCAATCGTATGATATGCTGATGCTTGTCCAAGGTGACCTAAGAGCATTTTGATCTTCTCTTTTCGTACTTCTTCCGTTTTATAAATCGGTTAACCGCAATGTTAATAGTTTTAGTTGAACTTACGCCCCTGTTGGAAACTGGCCACTTCAAACTTTCGACCTAGGCGGATTAGAATGGCCATAATGGATTAGGTTTAACCCGTATTATGCTCCAGATATTCAAGTTTTCCATAAATTGGGAAGCTAGGTGCAATGGTGTAGGTCAAAGTGGGCGTGGAGTACAATATAAAGTTTTCAATAGTTATTCTTTATATGGTGTCAATCCCTGCCGTTAACTTCGACAACTTTCGACCTAGGCGGATAAAAATGGCAATAATGGATTAGGTTTAACCCGTATTATCCTTCAGATAGTCAAGTTTTTCTTAAATTGGGAAACTAGGTGCAATAATGTAGGACAAAGTGGGCGTGGAGTACAATATAAAGTTTTCAATAGTAATTCTTCGTATGGAGTCAATGCCTGCCGTTAACTTCGACAACTTTCGACCTAGGCGGATGAAAATGGCCATAATGGATTAGGTTTAACCCGTATTATGCTCCAGATATTCAAGTTTTCCTTAAATTGGGAAGCTAGGTGCAATGGTGTAGCTCAAAGTGGGCGTGGAGTACAATATAAAGTTTTAAATAGTAATTCTTTGTATGGAGTCAATGCCTGCCGTTAACTTCGACAACTTTCGACCTAGGCGGATGAAAATGGCCATAATGGATTAGGTTTAACCCGTATTATGCTCCAGATATTCAAGTTTTCTTTAAATTGGGAAGCTAGGTGCAATGGTGTAGCTCAAAGTGGGCGTGGAGTACAATATAAAGTTTTAAATAGTAATTCTTTATATGGAGTCAATCCCTGCAGTTAACTTCGACAACTTTCGACCTAGGCGGATGAAAATGGCCATAATGGATTAGGTTTAACCCGTATTATGCTCCAGATATTCAAGTTTTCCACAAATTGGGAAGCTAGGTGCAATGGTGTAGCTCAAAGTGGGCGTGGAGTACAATATAAAGTTTTAAATAGTAATTCTTTATATGGTGTCAATCCCTGCCGTTAACTTCGACAACTTTCGACCTAGGCGGATGAAAATGGCCATAATGGATTAGGTTTAACCCGTATTATGCTCCAGATATTCAAGTTTTCCTTAAATTGGGAAGCTAGGTGCAATGGTGTAGCTCAAAGTGGGCGTGGAGTACAATATAAAGTTTTAAATAGTAATTCTTTATATGGTGTCAATCCCTGCCGTTAACTTCGACAACTTTCGACCTAGGCGGATGAAAATGGCCATAATGGATTAGGTTTAACCCGTATTTTGCTCCAGATATTCAAGTTTTTCTTAAATTGGGAAGCTAGGTGCAATGGTGTAGCTCAAAGTGGGCGTGGAGTACAATATAAAGTTTTAAATAGTAATTCTTTATATGGTGTCAATGCCTGCCGTTAACTTCGACAACTTTCGACCTAGGCGGATGAAAATGGCCATAATGGATTAGGTTTAACCCGTATTATGCTCCAGATATTCAAGTTTTCCTTAAATTGGGAAGCTAGGTGCAATGGTGTAGCTCAAAGTGGGCGTGGAGTACAATATAAAGTTTTCAATAGTAATTCTTTATATGGTGTCAATCCCTGCCGTTAACTTCGACAACTTTCGACCTAGGCGGATGAAAATGGCCATAATGGATTAGGTTTAACCCGTATTATGCTCCAGATATTCAAGTTTTTCTTAAATTGGGAAGCTAGGTGCAATGGTGTAGCTCAAAGTGGGCGTGGAGTACAATATAAAGTTTTAAATAGTAATTCTTTATATGGTGTCAATGCCTGCCGTTAACTTCGACAACTTTCGACCTAGGCGGATGAAAATGGCCATAATGGATTAGGTTTAACCCGTATTATGCTCCAGATATTCAAGTTTTCCTTAAATTGGGAAGCTAGGTGCAATGGTGTAGCTCAAAGTGGGCGTGGAGTACAATATAAAGTTTTAAATAGTAATTCTTTATATGGTGTCAATCCCTGCCGTTAACTTCGACAACTTTCGACCTAGGCGGATGAAAATGGCCATAATGGATTAGGTTTAACCCGTATTATGCTCCAGATATTCAAGTTTTCCTTAAATTGGGAAGCTAGGTGCAATGGTGTAGGTCAAAGTGGGCGTGGAGTACAATATAAAGTTTTAAATAGTAATTCTTTATATGGTGTCAATCCCTGCCGTTAACTTCGACAACTTTCGACCTAGGCGGATGAAAATGGCCATAATGGATTAGGTTTAACCCGTATTATGCTCCAGATATTCAAGTTTTTCCTTAAATTGGGAAGCTAGGTGCAATGGTGTAGCTCAAAGTGGGCGTGGAGTACAATATAAAGTTTTAAATAGTAATTCTTTATATGGTGTCAATCCCTGCCGTTAACTTCGACAACTTTCGACCTAGGCGGATGAAAATGGCCATAATGGATTAGGTTTAACCCGTATTATGCTCCAGATATTCAAGTTTTCCTTAAATTGGGAAGCTAGGTGCAATGGTGTAGCTCAAAGTGGGCGTGGAGTACAATTTAAAGTTTTCAATAGTAATTCTTTATATGGTGTCAATCCCTGCCGTTAATAATGGATTAGGATTAACCCGTATTATGCTCCAGATATTCAAGTTTTCCTTAAATTGGGAAGCTAGGTGCAATAGTGTAGCTCAAAGTGGGCGTGGAGTACAATATAAAGTTTTAAATAGTAATTCTTTATATGGTGTCAATCCCTGCCGTTAACTTCGACAACTTTCGACCTAGGCGGATGAAAATGGCCATAATGGATTAGGTTTAACCCGTATTATGCTCCAGATATTCAAGTTTTCCTTAAATTGGGAAGCTAGGTGCAATGGTGTAGCTCAAAGTGGGCGTGGAGTACAATATAAAGTTTTAAATAGTAATTCTTTATATGGTGTCAATCCCTGCCGTTAACTTCGACAACTTTCGACCTAGGCGGATGAAAATGGCCATAATGGATTAGGTTTAACCCGTATTATGCTCCAGATATTCAAGTTTTCCTTAAATTGGGAAGCTAGGTGCAATGGTGTAGCTCAAAGTGGGCGTGGAGTACAATATAAAGTTTTAAATAGTAATTCTTTATATGGTGTCAATCCCTGCCGTTAACTTCGACAACTTTCGACCTAGGCGGATGAAAATGGCCATAATGGATTAGGTTTAACCCGTATTATGCTCCAGATATTCAAGTTTTCCTTAAATTGGGAAGCTAGGTGCAATGGTGTAGCTCAAAGTGGGCGTGGAGTACAATATAAAGTTTTAAATAGTAATTCTTTATATGGTGTCAATCCCTGCCGTTAACTTCGACAACTTTCGACCTAGGCGGATGAAAATGGCCATAATGGATTAGGTTTAACCCGTATTATGCTCCAGATATTCAAGTTTTCCTTAAATTGGGAAGCTAGGTGCAATGGTGTAGCTCAAAGTGGGCGTGGAGTACAATATAAAGTTTTAAATAGTAATTCTTTATATGGTGTCAATCCCTGCCGTTAACTTCGACAACTTTCGACCTAGGCGGATGAAAATGGCCATAATGGATTAGGTTTAACCCGTATTATGCTCCAGATATTCAAGTTTTCCTTAAATTGGGAAGCTAGGTGCAATGGTGTAGCTCAAAGTGGGCGTGGAGTACAATATAAAGTTTTAAATAGTAATTCTTTATATGGTGTCAATCCCTGCCGTTAACTTCGACAACTTTCGACCTAGGCGGATGAAAATGGCCATAATGGATTAGGTTTAACCCGTATTATGCTCCAGATATTCAAGTTTTCCTTAAATTGGGAAGCTAGGTGCAATGGTGTAGCTCAAAGTGGGCGTGGAGTACAATATAAAGTTTTAAATAGTAATTCTTTATATGGTGTCAATCCCTGCCGTTAACTTCGACAACTTTCGACCTAGGCGGATGAAAATGGCCATAATGGATTAGGTTTAACCCGTATTATGCTCCAGATATTCAAGTTTTCCTTAAATTGGGAAGCTAGGTGCAATGGTGTAGCTCAAAGTGGGCGTGGAGTACAATATAAAGTTTTAAATAGTAATTCTTTATATGGTGTCAATGCCTGCCGTTAACTTCGACAACTTTCGACCTAGGCGGATGAAAATGGCCATAATGGATTAGGTTTAACCCGTATTATGCTCCAGATATTCAAGTTTTCCTTAAATTGGGAAGCTAGGTGCAATGGTGTAGCTCAAAGTGGGCGTGGAGTACAATATAAAGTTTTAAATAGTAATTCTTTATATGGTGTCAATCCCTGCCGTTAACTTCGACAACTTTCGACCTAGGCGGATGAAAATGGCCATAATGGATTAGGTTTAACCCGTATTATGCTCCAGATATTCAAGTTTTCCTTAAATTGGGAAGCTAGGTGCAATGGTGTAGCTCAAAGTGGGCGTGGAGTACAATATAAAGTTTTAAATAGTAATTCTTTATATGGTGTCAATGCCTGCCGTTAACTTCGACAACTTTCGACCTAGGCGGATGAAAATGGCCATAATGGATTAGGTTTAACCCGTATTATGCTCCAGATATTCAAGTTTTCCTTAAATTGGGAAGCTAGGTGCAATGGTGTAGCTCAAAGTGGGCGTGGAGTACAATATAAAGTTTTAAATAGTAATTCTTTATATGGTGTCAATCCCTGCCGTTAACTTCGACAACTTTCGACCTAGGCGGATGAAAATGGCCATAATGGATTAGGTTTAACCCGTATTATGCTCCAGATATTCAAGTTTTCCTTAAATTGGGAAGCTAGGTGCAATGGTGTAGCTCAAAGTGGGCGTGGAGTACAATATAAAGTTTTAAATAGTAATTCTTTATATGGTGTCAATCCCTGCCGTTAACTTCGACAACTTTCGACCTAGGCGGATGAAAATGGCCATAATGGATTAGGTTTAACCCGTATTATGCTCCAGATATTCAAGTTTTCCTTAAATTGGGAAGCTAGGTGCAATGGTGTAGCTCAAAGTGGGCGTGGAGTACAATATAAAGTTTTAAATAGTAATTCTTTATATGGTGTCAATCCCTGCCGTTAACTTCGACAACTTTCGACCTAGGCGGATGAAAATGGCCATAATGGATTAGGTTTAACCCGTATTATGCTCCAGATATTCAAGTTTTCCTTAAATTGGGAAGCTAGGTGCAATGGTGTAGCTCAAAGTGGGCGTGGAGTACAATATAAAGTTTTAAATAGTAATTCTTTATATGGTGTCAATCCCTGCCGTTAACTTCGACAACTTTCGACCTAGGCGGATGAAAATGGCCATAATGGATTAGGTTTAACCCGTATTATGCTCCAGATATTCAAGTTTTCCTTAAATTGGGAAGCTAGGTGCAATGGTGTAGCTCAAAGTGGGCGTGGAGTACAATATAAAGTTTTAAATAGTAATTCTTTATATGGTGTCAATCCCTGCCGTTAACTTCGACAACTTTCGACCTAGGCGGATGAAAATGGCCATAATGGATTAGGTTTAACCCGTATTATGCTCCAGATATTCAAGTTTTCCTTAAATTGGGAAGCTAGGTGCAATGGTGTAGCTCAAAGTGGGCGTGGAGTACAATATAAAGTTTTAAATAGTAATTCTTTATATGGTGTCAATGCCTGCCGTTAACTTCGACAACTTTCGACCTAGGCGGATGAAAATGGCCATAATGGATTAGGTTTAACCCGTATTATGCTCCAGATATTCAAGTTTTCCTTAAATTGGGAAGCTAGGTGCAATGGTGTAGCTCAAAGTGGGCGTGGAGTACAATATAAAGTTTTAAATAGTAATTCTTTATATGGTGTCAATGCCTGCCGTTAACTTCGACAACTTTCGACCTAGGCGGATGAAAATGGCCATAATGGATTAGGTTTAACCCGTATTATGCTCCAGATATTCAAGTTTTCCTTAAATTGGGAAGCTAGGTGCAATGGTGTAGCTCAAAGTGGGCGTGGAGTACAATATAAAGTTTTAAATAGTAATTCTTTATATGGTGTCAATCCCTGCCGTTAACTTCGACAACTTTCGACCTAGGCGGATGAAAATGGCCATAATGGATTAGGTTTAACCCGTATTATGCTCCAGATATTCAAGTTTTCCTTAAATTGGGAAGCTAGGTGCAATGATGTAGGACAAAGTGGGCGTGGAGTACAATATAAAGTTTTAAATAGTAATTCTTTATATGGTGTCAATGCCTGCCGTTAACTTCGACAACTTTCGACCTAGGCGGATGAAAATGGCCATAATGGATTAGGTTTAACCCGTATTATGCTCCAGATATTCAAGTTTTCCTTAAATTGGGAAGCTAGGTGCAATGGTGTAGCTCAAAGTGGGCGTGGAGTACAATATAAAGTTTTAAATAGTAATTCTTTATATGGTGTCAATGCCTGCCGTTAACTTCGACAACTTTCGACCTAGGCGGATGAAAATGGCCATAATGGATTAGGTTTAACCCGTATTATGCTCCAGATATTCAAGTTTTCCTTAAATTGGGAAGCTAGGTGCAATGGTGTAGCTCAAAGTGGGCGTGGAGTACAATATAAAGTTTTAAATAGTAATTCTTTATATGGTGTCAATGCCTGCCGTTAACTTCGACAACTTTCGACCTAGGCGGATGAAAATGGCCATAATGGATTAGGTTTAACCCGTATTATGCTCCAGATATTCAAGTTTTCCTTAAATTGGGAAGCTAGGTGCAATGGTGTAGCTCAAAGTGGGCGTGGAGTACAATATAAAGTTTTAAATAGTAATTCTTTATATGGTGTCAATCCCTGCCGTTAACTTCGACAACTTTCGACCTAGGCGGATGAAAATGGCCATAATGGATTAGGTTTAACCCGTATTATGCTCCAGATATTCAAGTTTTCCATAAATTGGGAAGCTAGGTGCAATGGTGTAGCTCAAAGTGGGCGTGGAGTACAATATAAAGTTTTAAATAGTAATTCTTTATATGGTGTCAATCCCTGCCGTTAACTTCGACAACTTTCGACCTAGGCGGATGAGAATGGCCATAATGGATTAGGTTTAACCCGTATTATGCTCCAGATATTCAAGTTTTCCTTAAATTGGGAAGCTAGGTGCAATGGTGTAGCTCAAAGTGGGCGTGGAGTACAATATAAAGTTTTCAATAGTAATTCTTTGTATGGTGTCAATCCCTGCCGTTAACTTCGACAACTTTCGACCTAGGCGGATGAAAATGGCCATAATGGATTAGGTTTAACCCGTATTATGCTCCAGATATTCAAGTTTTCCATAAATTGGGAAGCTAGGTGCAATGGTGTAGCTCAAAGTGGGCGTGGAGTACAATATAAAGTTTTAATATAGTAATTCTTTATATGGTGTCAATCCCTGCCGTTAACTTCGACAACTTTCGACCTAGGCGGATGAAAATGGCCATAATGGATTAGGTTTAACCCGTATTATGCTCCAGATATTCAAGTTTTCCTTAAATTGGGAAGCTAGGTGCAATGGTGTAGCGCAAAGTGGGCGTGGAGTACAATATAAAGTTTTGAATAGTAATTCCTTATATGGTGTCAATCCCTGCCGTTAACTTCGACAACTTTCGATCTAGGCGGATGAAAATGGCCATAATGGATTAGGTTTAACCCGTATTATGCGCTAGATATTCAAGTTTTCCTTAAATTGGGAAGCTAGGTGCAATGATGTAGGACAAAGTTGGCGTGGAGTACAATATACAGTTTTCAATAGTAATTCTTTGTATGGAGTCAATGCCTGCCGTTAACTTCGACAACTTTCGACCTAGGCGGTTGAGAATTGCCATAATGGATTAGGTTTAACCTGTAGAAATACATATTAGAAAAGAGACTCCAATTTGAAAAGAGTCCTTTAAAGAGAGACTCAGACAAAAAGGGAAAAAACAACAAAAGGGGAGAAAACCATCTCGTAAAAAAAAACCCCCCCGGGGGGGGAGAAAACAAAACAACGGAAAAGAAAAACACTTGTCCAAATATATACACAAATGCAAGAGATTATACAATGTCGGAAGGCAGACACGACTGTCGGAAGAAAGACTACACTAATGGAAGAGAGACTCCAATGTCGGAAGGCAGAGTCCACTGTCGGAATTGAGACTCCAATGTCAAAAGAGAGTATCCAATGTCGAAGGAGAGACTCCTATGTCGTAAGATAGACTCCACTGTTGAAGGAGAGTTTCTTCTTTGGGGGGGGAGGTTCAACGGTAAAAAAAGGGACTCTTCACTGTAGGAAGACAGAATCTACTGTAGGACCGCTGACTCCACTTTCGGAAGAGATTCCACTGATTCCATTGTCGAAAGTGGAAGAGAGACTCCACTGTTGGAAGAAAGACTCCACTGTCTGAGAACAGACTACACTAACAAAATACAGAGTCCACAGTCGGAAGGCAGACTCAACTGTCGGAAGAAAGACTACACTGTAGAAAGACAGACTCAAATGTCAAAAGGCAGAGTTCACTATCGGAAGAGAGACTCCAATGTCGGCAAACGGACTCCACTGTCGGAAGAGGAATTCCAATGTTGGATAATAAACTTCACTGTCGAAAGGGAGACTATACAGTCGGAAGACAAACTCCAACAAACTGAACGGACGGAAGAGAGACTCCAGTGTAGGAAGACGGACCCCACAGCCGAAAGAGACACTACATTCAAGACTCATCCGTCGGACCAGAGACTCCACTGCAGAAGGAGAGGTCAGAGAGACTTTAATATTGGAAAACAGACTCAATTGACGGAGGAGAGACTCCACTGACGGAAGACAGACTTCACCGTCGAATAGAGAATTCACTGTGGGACGACAGAGTCCACTGTCGATTAAGGGTCTCCGTTGTCGGAAGAAAGAGGCCACTGTCGGAAGAGAGCCTCCAATATAAGAAGAGGAACTACACGGTCGGAAGAGGGACTTCAATTTTGAAAGACAGACTACAATTTCGGAAGTTGGATTCCACAGTCGGAAGAAAGATTCCACTGATGGAAGAGAGACTCCACTGCCGGTAGAGACTTTCAACTGGTGGAAAAGAGACTAAATTGTAAAAAGAGAGACTCCACTGTTGGTTGACAGACTCCACTGTCGGTTAAGAATCTCCACTGCCAGAAGAGAGACTCCACTGTCGATAGAAAGACTCCATGTCGGAAGAGGGACCAAACTCTCGGAAGAGAAACTGCAATGTCGAATAGAGTCTCCACTCTCTGAAGAGAGACTTCACTGTCGAATAGAGACTCCACTGTCAGAAGAGAGACTCGACTGTCGATAAGGAGACTCCAAAGTTGGGGTGGAGTACAATATAAAGTTTTCAATAGTAATTCTTTATATGGTCAATCCCTGCAGTTAACTTCGACAACTTTCGACCTAGGCGGATGAAAATGGCCATAATGGATTAGGTTTAACCCGTATTATGCTCCAGATACTCAAGTTTTCCGTAAATTGGGAAGCTAGTTGCAATGATGTAGGACAAAGAGGGTGTGGAGTACAATATAAAGTTTTCAATAGTAATTCTTTGTATGGAGTCAATGCCTGCCGTTAACTTCGACAACTTTCGACCTAGGCGGATGAAAATGGCCATAATGGATTAGGTTTACCCCGTATTATGCTCCAGATATTTAAGTTTCCATAAATTGGGAAGCTAGGAGCAATGGTGTAGCTCAAAGTAGGCGTGGAGTACTATTTAAAGTTTTAAATAGTTATTCCCTATATGGTGTCAATCCCTGCCGTTAACTTCGACAGCTTTCGACCTAGGCGAGTTAAAATGGCAATAATGGATTAGGTTTAAATTAAACGTATAATGCTCTAGATATTTAAGTTTTCCATAAATTGGGAAGCTAGGTGCAATGGTGTAGCTCAAAGTGGGCGTGGAGTACAATATAAAGTATTAAATAGTAATTCTTCATATTATGTCAACCAGTGCAGTTAACTTCGACAACTTTCGATCTAGGTAGATAAAAATGGCCATAATGGATTAGGTTTAACCCGTATTATGCTCCAGATATTCAAGTTTTCCTTAAATTGGGAAGCTAGGTGCAATGATGTAGGACAAAGTGGGCGTGGAGTACAATGTAAACTTTTAAATAGTAATTCTTTGTATGGAGTCAATGCCTGCCGTTAACTTCGACAACTTTCGACCTAGGCGGATGAAAATGGCCATAAGGGATTAGGTTTAACCCGTATTATGCTCCAGATATTCAAGTTTTCCATAAATTGGGAAGCTAGGTGCAATGGTGTAGCTCAAAGTGGGCGTGGAGTACAATATAAAGTTTTAAATAGTAATTCTTTGTATGGAGTCAATCCCTGCAGTTAACTTCGACAACTTTCGACCTAGGCGGATGAAAATGGCCATAATGGATTAGGTTTAACCCGTATTATGCTCCAGATATTCAAGTTTTCCATAAATTGGGAAGCTAGGTGCAATGGGGTAGCTCAAAGTGGGCGTGGAGTACAATATAAAGTTTTAAATAGTAATTCTTTATATGGTGTCAATCCCTGCCGTTAACTTCGACAACTTTCGACCTAGGCGGATGAAAATGGCCATAATGGATTAGGTTTAACCCGTATTATGCTCCAGATATTCAAGTTTTCCATAAATTGGGAAGCTAGGTGCAATGGTGTAGCTCAAAGTGGGCGTGGAGTACAATATAAAGTTTTAAATAGTAATTCTTTGTATGGAGTCAATCCCTGCCGTTAACTTCGACAACTTTCGACCTAGGCGGATGAAAATGGCCATAATGGATTAGGTTTAACCCGTATTATGCTCCAGATATTCAAGTTTTCCATAAATTGGGAAGCTAGGTGCAATGGTGTAGCTCAAAGTGGGCGTGGAGTACAATATAAAGTTTTTAATAGTAATTCTTTGTATGGAGTCAATCCCTGCCGTTAACTTCGACAACTTTCGACCTAGGCGGATGAAAATGGCCATAATGGATTAGGTTTAACCCGTATTATGCTCCAGATATTCAAGTTTTCCATAAATTGGGAAGCTAGGTGCAATGGTGTAGCTCAAAGTGGGCGTGGAGTACAATATAAAGTTTTCAATAGTAATTCTTTGTATGGAGTCAATGCCTGCCGTTAACTTCGACAACTTTCGACCTAGGCGGATGAAAATGGCCATAATGGATTAGGTTTAACCCGTATTATGCTCCAGATATTCAAGTTTTCCTTAAATTGGGAAGCTAGGTGCAATGGTGTAGCTCAAAGTGGGCGTGGAGTACAATATAAAGTTTTAAATAGTAATTCTTTGTATGGAGTCAATCCCTGCCGTTAACTTCGACAACTTTCGACCTAGGCGGATGAAAATGGCCATAATGGATTAGGTTTAACCCGTATTATGCTCCAGATATTCAAGTTTTCCTTAAATTGGGAAGCTAGGTGCAATGGTGTAGCTCAAAGTGGGCGTGGAGTACAATATAAAGTTTTAAATAGTAATTCTTTATATGGTGTCAATCCCTGCCGTTAACTTCGACAACTTTCGACCTAGGCGGATGAAAATGGCCATAATGGATTAGGTTTAACCCGTATTATGCTCCAGATATTCAAGTTTTCCTTAAATTGGGAAGCTAGGTGCAATGGTGTAGCTCAAAGTGGGCGTGGAGTACAATATAAAGTTTTAAATAGTAATTCTTTGTATGGAGTCAATGCCTGCCGTTAACTTCGACAACTTTCGACCTAGGCGGATGAAAATGGCCATAATGGATTAGGTTTAACCCGTATTATGCTCCAGATATTCAAGTTTTCCTTAAATTGGGAAGCTAGGTGCAATGGTGTAGCTCAAAGTGGGCGTGGAGTACAATATAAAGTTTTAAATAGTAATTCTTTATATGGTGTCAATCCCTGCCGTTAACTTCGACAACTTTCGACCTAGGCGGATGAAAATGGCCATAATGGAATAGGTTTAACCCGTATTATGCTCCAGATAATCAAGTTTTCCTTAAATTGGGAAGCTAGGTGCAATGGTGTAGCTCAAAGTGCTCGTGGAGTACAATATAAAGTTTTAAATAGTAATTCCTTGTTTGGAGTCAATCACTGCAGTCAACTTCGACAACTATCGACCAACGCGGATGCAAATGGCCATAATGGATTAGGTTTAACCCGTATTATGCGCCAGATATTCAAGTTTTCCTTAAATTGTGAAGCTAGGTGCATTGGTGTAGCTCAAAGTGGGCGTAGAGTACGATATAAAGTTTTAATTAGTAATTCTGTATATGGTGTCAATCCCTGCCGTTAACTTCGACAACTTTCGACCTAGGCGGATGAAAATGACCATAATGGATTAGGTTTAACCCGTATTATGCTCCAGATATTCAAGTTTTCTACAAATTGGGAAGCTAGGTGCAATAGGGCAGCTCAAAGTGGGCGTAGAGTACAATATAAAGTTTTAAATAGTATTTCCCTATATGGTGTCAATCCCTGCCGTTAACTTCGACAACTTTCGACCTAGGCGGATGAAAATGGCCATAATGGATGAATATGGCCACAATCCCTGCCCTTAACTTCGAAAACTTTCGACCTAGGCAGATGAAAATGGCCATAATGGATTAGGTTTAACCCGTATTATGCTCCAGATATTCAAGTTTTCCATAAATTGGGAAGCTAGGTGCAATAGGGCAGCTCAAAGTGGGCGTGGAGTACAATATAAAGTTTTAAATAGTATTTCCCTATATGGTGTCAATCCCTGCCGTTAACTTCGACAACTTTCGACCTAGGCGGATGAAAATGGCCCTAATGGATTAGGTTTAACCCGTTTTATGCTCCAGGTATTCAAGTTTTCCATAAATCCGGAAGCTAGGTGCAATGGTGTAGCTCAAAGTTGGAGTGGAGTACAATATACAGTTTTAAATAGTAATTCTTTGTATGGAGTCAAACACAGCAGTTAACTTCGACAACAATCGACCTTCGCGGATGAAAATGGAAATAAGGGATTAGGTTTAACCCGTATTATGCTCCAGATATTCAAGTTTTCCTTAAATTGTGAAGCTAGGTGCAATGGTGTAGCTCAAAGTGGGCGTGAAGTACAATATAAAGTATTAATTAGTAATTCTTTATATGGTGTCAATCCGTGCCGTTAACTTCGACAACTTTCGACCTAGGCGGATGAAAATGGCCATAATGGATTAGGTTTAACCCGTATTATGCTCCAGATATTCAAGTTTTCCTTAAATTGTGAAGCTAGGTGCATTGGTGTAGCTCAAAGTGGGCGTAGAGCACTATATAAAGTTTTAAATAGTATTTCTTTGTATGGAGTCAATGCCTGCCGTTAACTTCGACAACTTTCTACCTAGGCGGATGAAAATGGCCATAATGGATTAGGTTTAACCCGTATTATGCTCCAGATATTCAAGTTTTCCACAAATCCGGAAGCTAGGTGCAATGGTGTAGCTCAAAGTGGGCGTGTAGTACAATATAAAGTTTTAAATAGTAATTCTTTGTATGGAGTCAATCACTGCAGTTAACTTCGACAACTATCGACAAACGCGGATGCAATTGGCCATAATGGATTAGGTTTAACCCGTATTATGCTCCAGATATTCAAGTTTTCCTTAAATTGTGAAGCTAGGTGCATTGGTGTAGCTCAAAGTGGGCGTAGAGTACAATATTAAGTTTTAATTAGTAATTCTGTATATGGTGTCAATCCCTGCCGTTAACTTCGACAACTTTCGACCTAGGCGGATGAAAATGGCCATGATGGATTAGGTTTAACCCGAATTATGCTCCAGATATTCAAGTTTTCCATAAATTGGGAAGCTAGGTGCAATAGGGCAGCTCAAAGTGGGCGTGGAGTACAATATAAAGTTTTAAATAGTATTTCCCTAATTGGTGTCAATCCCTGCCGTTAACTTTGACAACTTTCGACCTAGGCGGATGAAAATGGCCATAATGGATTAGGTTTAACCCGTATTATGCTCCAGATATTCAAGTTTTCCATAAATCCGGAAGCTAGGTGCAATGGTGAAGCTCAAAGTGGGCGTGGAGTACAATATAAAGTTTTAAATAGTAATTCTTTGTATGGAGTCAATCACTGCAGTTAACTTTGACAACAATCGACCTACGCGGATGAAAATGTTTATTAAAATATTGA
>JAEIFU010003701.1:0-25085 GCA_018904235.1 Lordiphosa stackelbergi | reverse complement strand
GGGCAGATATAAAACATGAATAAATCGTAAATAAATAAAAAGTTTTCAGGTCCATCGTGTATTTATTTGCACACTCATTTTCTTTTATTTGATTTTCCCGTGTCACAGCTGGTCACGAAAAATATGTTTTAGATATATTTCGCACCCTTGAAATAAGCGTCGGGTGGCAACGCTGCAATATAAATATTTTTTTGTGAACTCCAGACCAACTATTGAAACATCTACCAGCGAAAATTTTATATGGAGTTTTTAATTTCGCGAGTGTTTACCAGCCATACCTTCCATACCGTTCGAAATACCTTGAACATTTAAACTACAATAGAAACAACGCTGTCAAAATATCTTTATTCAAATCAAGCCTAAATCAGTCGACAAAAATATCCCTTTTCTATAAAAAAAATCTGTTTACTTTTTAATTTGTTAATATTGACTTTAAGCATACAAATCTGAGGTGTCTTTTCGGTGTATTTGCGTTAACTTGAAATCGAATTAGTTCACTAACTCTCAACGCAGCCACTGATTTAACTTGTTGTGTTCAAAAAATCATTCCCTCTGCTGTGGCTTAGAGTGTTCGCGCCTACTTTAGGGCCTAGCAATCATCCAATCAGCTGACCTCCTTGAGTTCTTCTCTTTATAGCGCATGCAATCAACCGTTAGAACCCGCAGTGAAGCTTTCCATATCCACTGCCTCCTTCCTCATTTCTCAGTGCTCAGTTCCTTTGCCGCTCTTTATGTTTACGTTCATTTTTTCGCATTGTTGTCGACGTCAACATCCTCGTCACCAAAGTCCTTCCTCTTCTGTCATCCCGTTCTTATTTTTTTGTTTATTTGCAATGAGTTTTGCATAATTCGCGCATTTGTTTCGCTCGTTCGTGCCGCGACTTTTTTCGTTCGGTTTTCCTTTACTTTCCTTCTTTTTTTTTGTCTTTAGTCCCAGCGGCGTTTTGATTTTTGAACATAAAACCGTATAAACTTCAGCGAAAATATTCGACGAGTTTAGCTGAATTTGCATTTTTATACAAATATATTTGAAGAGTGTTTGTTGTGTGTGCCCGGGTGCCTGGAGTGCGGGCGATTGGATGAGCTCCAGCTAAAAAAAAAAGGGAGGATTGACAGGCTCTTCATGTGGGGGCGGGAGGCTTGTTTGCACAGATGTCAAGCGGTTTTGAGATTTTTATTATTACGTCCATGCGCCTAAAAGTCGACTGCGTTTTCGTTAATTAAATCTGTCCATCTTCTCCTCCCCTTCTCATACACAGCACGATCGCGGTCGCAAGAAAGAGGTGGATGTGAAAACGCGAGAGGAAATCACATCGCTGATTGCACATCATGTGACGGCCGTTAATTACATTTACCGCAACACAAAGTTCGATGGACGCACCGAGCATCGTAACATACGCTTTGAGGTGAGTAAAGTACACATACGCCCTGCAGGTGGCCATAGGCCAGCTTCCACAGTGGACAAACAATGGGTTAAGAACAAAGCACATGCCTCTCGCAGGTGGGTCCAAACTACTCCTGACCAAGCGACCACAACTGTGAGTGCCCAAAGTGTGGACAAGTCCGGTGTGGGGTGTATTTAAGAACCAAAAATGAAATTATGTCTGAGCAAGGGTGAATTCATACTTTTAAAGTTGGAAATACCTTCATGGGCTTTTACCAACATGGTCTTGGTGTTGAAAGTGTTCTCTCAAAATATATTTAAACCAGTGATAAATCCCGAAACGATTTTAAATTTAAGTGTTTGTTATTTAAACCTACCAGGGCATCCAACCGAAACAACAACCGCTATTTTTAACCGAAATAACCTAATTAAAACGTAACCAAAATGAGTTTTTTTAACTGACCGAATCGAAATGGCCTTTTTTTTTGTTAACCATATCCGAAACAAAATAAACGGTTCTATTTCGGTTTGTAAAATGTTATTAGACTTCTGTCTGTATATGCGTTATATTTGATTTTGTTCTTTAGAAGTCACGAAAGTGATTGAGTTCTAATACCGATATACTCAAATGGTGAACACAAAATTCCCATAAATACCCAAATCAAAATGAGTCACCGAAGTAACTGAAGTAAGTGTCAAAACGACTATTTTCTGGTATTTAATTTATGATGAATCAATTAATTTAGCATATTGGGCTTAAATTAAATCAAATCGTATTATTTTCTTCTTTAATTTATTTGAACGGAAAGCGTAACAATTATTTGAAAAACCGATTCGTAACTGAAACGAAATAAAAACAGATAGGCGCAACCGAAACCTTAGCCGAAACAATTTGATTTTTAATGACCGTAACCGTAACCGTAACGAAACCGATATTTCTTTCGATTTCAATCAATGAAATCTACCGACTCCACTTTCACTTCGTAATTTGATCAATGTTTTATAAGCCGATATAATTTTGGCTACCTCAGCTAATTTTACCATTGGATCGGTTCATGATAAGGTTTTCAAAACTTTACGAACTACACTTTCGGTTCGAGTTAGTAGTTCACCCTATAAATTTAATCCGGAATGTTCCTCTTCCTAAATTGCGAATTGTCTAAGATACAAATATTCACTATGTATAAGCATTTAATTTCAATTTGATCTTAATTTAAAAGTAGTATGAATACACACAAAAAAAGATACCAATAGAATGGATATGCGAAATATCCACTTTAAGATTCATTTTTATAATATCCTTTTCACATTTTCAGCTCCTTTGGATGAAGAATAAAGATAAATTAAATATTTGTTTTCTGCAGAGATTAAAACCGAAACGAATAACGGTTTGGGTTACGGTTACTGTTTTGAACGATCGCTTTTTTCCGGTTACGGTTATATTACGGTTGTGAGATATGGGTTACGGTTAGGGTTACGGTTATTAGCCTTATTCTGTTTCGGGTTTCGGTTACGGTTATTAGTATAATATATTACTTTGACAAATCTTGCGCCATTTGGAATCTCATTTATTCAGTAAATGTATTTAGTTCAAATTTCTACAGATTTTCACCATATTTTCGCCTATTTTAAAGTTTTACATTATAAGTTTTAACTAATAAGAAACTACTTCATTCGCCAAAGAGTATCGGAGTTAAGTTTAACAAATTAGATAAATATACATTGGTCAACGAATATACTATTTTTCGTTATGTACCTTCATGTAACAAATGGTTATTCTCAGAAATGACATCTTAATCGAGATTGTAATTACATCTAAATATCTAATTAGCATTTAGAGTTTGACTGTCCAAGCGAGTCCTGCGATGAGTCATTATAAACAATCACTACCTTGCGTCATTGTTCTTTTTGTTTTCGAAACATATTAAATGGAAAAGTGAGATTGTTAATTATATCTCTTTAATTTTCAGATTTTTTTAGCGTTTCCGTCAAACTTGAATTGGGGCTTATTCCCCAGATAATTCAATCGAATTATTGTTGTCCATTATTCGAGTGTGCAAGTGCGATGTTAAATTTTGTTTAACTATGCACGCACCATGTACAATTAACAGGGTGAAACCGACAGCCTCTGCTGAGGACCAATATATGAATGCCTAGCCGCACCTTATTAATTCCACTATGAGCACGTATACGACAAACTGAGACAGAGTTAGATAGAGTGCTACGCAAAAGCCAAAACTGGCAATGGCCTTCGCACTTGTGATAGGGAATTGAAAAACGCCCGTATAGAAAGTTAATGTTTCTTTGCTAAAAAAAATCATCAACACACTTCCATTACACAAAAACATTTTGTTTTACAAACATTTTCGCCTCCGGTCCATGGAGCTGGCTGTTTCTATGTATATTACCTCTGGCTTAATGTGTTAATTCTAATCTTTCGATGCGTTTTGGGTTGTCATTATAGCAGTATGTCTCAGTAGTCAAGTTCTGTTCCCACAGGCCAACCCCACACAGGCCCCACACAAAATGCTTCCGAAAGTTGTTGCCTGCTGGTCACACTACATTGTTGGAGCGGCTCTGGAAATTATCAAACTATTTCCGCTCCGACAAAATTTCCAGCGTCTGAGTACATAGCTTCTATGCTATATGACTGTTTAGCCCCTATGTATATAAGATAGTTTCCAGGCACTTCGTAGTAAGCCCATTAGCAACAGTACGGCGCATAATAAATAAGCAGCCAACTTCATTGTACTAGTAGAGGAAAAACCGAAATGAACCCATTTATTTGTTTCGGTTACGGTACTGATAACCGGTTTTGTAAATAAAGGTTTTTTTTCGGTTACGGTTTCGGTTTCAAATTTTAAAGGTTTTTTTTTTTTTGCTGGTTTTTTCTGATATATCCTTTTAAAAAACCCCCCTCCAAAATATATTCAAAATATCAAAAAAAAACATTAAATTATCAGTCCAAATGGATACCGAAAATATCCTGAGGATCATCAAAAACTATCCCTTTTTTCCTCAGAAGAAAAAAGGGGATACTTTTATCAATCTCAAATAAACTTATATTCGATCTCGACCTTGGGATTGAAATTTTAAGTACGAAGGTTTGGGACAATCTTAAAATTCGTACATTAATTCTAATGCAAAACGAAAAAGCAAACAGAAACCGAGAGTAAGTTCAAAACTAAACTAGGAAAATATTTCTTACTAATACAGTCAATCTAAATGGGTACACACACTTACACAAATTTTTCTGTCAACTTAGGTTCTTTTTTGTGCTCTAATACTGCCTTGGAATTCCCTACCAATTATAGAAGAAGGCAACTTTGAGCTCGAACCGGGAGGCAAACAGCCTCCTTTTGTGTCCTGTTCTTACAGTTGTGTGCAAGCATCTACTGACCTTGAGCTATCAAAAAAGCGTTAAAAAGTTGCTTGGTGTTCTTGTGAAATATTCTTTCTTCTAGTCTTGGGCATTTTTGAAATGTAGTTGATTATCGAGCTTATTTTTGTATCGGGTATTCTGGTACCAAACCGAAACCAAGTACCAATATGGACATAACATCCATTTCGGATTTGATAGGATCCGAATGTGAAATCGAATACACTCACATAGGACCCGTATGCAACCTACCTTTCTATTGTTTGACAAATCGCTCCTTACTTCAATACTGGCATAACTCAAAATAATCCATTTTGAGAAAAACGCGTTAAATAGTCTCAATGGGTTTATTAAAAATTTAAAATGCTCATTAATAAAACTTCAAAATATGATGTTTTAACTAAAAGCCGAAGTATGATTGCGCAATATCGACTGCAGGACAACTGAGATATTTTGTGAGCGCTTCAATATGACAGTTATGAACCTTAATAGAATATTTTAGACATATTTTTCTCATATAAAATATATAAGATATAAATATATAAAAAAAAAGTACACAATACAGAGTATATTTCTGCATCATCAAGTCAAAAATCGTATTTTTTGAGTTATGCCAGTCTTGAAGTAAGTGAGCGAAAAATGTTCTTAATATGCATTGTTGTCTGCACTCCCATAAGCATCTTGTGGGCACACCTGCTACAGATTTCTCAATTACTATAAGAACAATGGCATATCAAACATACAATCATTAGGGCTCTATCTGGTCTGTTTGTTGGGGGGTCAAACGATACCTTTTTATAAGACAAAAGTAGCTTAACCGCTGCCCATTCTAAACCTTATCTCAATTTTTCATATTTCTCAGGTACAACGCATAAAAATTGATGACGATTCTGCCTGTGGGAATTCCTATAACGGGCCCCACAATGCTTTCTGTAACGAACACATGGATGTGTCCAACTTTTTGAATCTCCACTCGCTTGAGGATCACTCGGACTTTTGTCTAGCTTATGTGTTTACCTACAGGTAAGGTTTACAGGTCGCTAAGCCCAGCAACTATTTTTTAATAAAAATCCTTTTACAGAGACTTTACGGGTGGCACTCTAGGATTAGCCTGGGTGGCCAGCGCTTCAGGTGCTTCGGGTGGCATTTGTGAGAAGTACAAAACCTATACAGAAACAGTGGGTGGTCAATATCAGAGCACCAAGCGTTCACTCAACACTGGAATCATCACCTTTGTGAACTACAATAGTCGTGTGCCCCCTAAAGTATCCCAGCTGACATTGGCCCATGAGATAGGACATAATTTTGGATCACCGGTAAGTTTGTGAGAGAGGATTTGCTCATGAAGGAAAACATTAATTGGCCTTACCTCTCCCTTAGCATGACTATCCACAAGAGTGTCGCCCGGGTGGCCTCAATGGCAATTTTATAATGTTTGCCAGTGCCACTTCCGGAGATAGGCCCAACAATTCCAAATTCTCACCCTGCTCCATACGCAACATCTCCAATGTTCTGGACGTGCTGGTGGGCAATACGAAACGTGATTGTTTCAAGGCCTCGGAGGGTGCTTTCTGTGGCAACAAAATTGTGGAGTCGGGCGAGGAGTGTGACTGCGGATTTAATGAGGAAGAGTGCAATGACAAATGCTGCTATCCACGTCTCATCAGCGAGTACGATCAATCGATGAACTCCAGTGCCAAGGGCTGTACCCGTCGTGCCAAGACCCAATGTTCACCCTCGCAGGGTCCCTGCTGTCTGTCCGGTTCGTGCACTTTTGTGCCCACCAGCTATTACCAGAAGTGCAAAGAGGAGACCGAATGCAGCTGGTCCAGCACATGCAACGGCACCACAGCCGAATGTCCTGAGCCGCGACATCGCGACGACAAAACCATGTGCAACAATGGCACCGCCCTGTGCATACGTGGCGAGTGCAGTGGCTCGCCCTGTTTGCTCTGGAACATGACCAAATGCTTCTTGACCTCGAACACCTTGCCGCATGTGGATAAGCGTAAGCTGTGCGAATTGGCCTGTCAGGATGGCAATGATACGGCCACCTGTCGCAGCACAAGTGAATTTGCAGCTGAATATAATATACAAAAGGGTGGCATTAGCCTACAGCCAGGATCGCCTTGTGATAATTTCCAGGGTTATTGTGATGTGTTTCTCAGATGTCGGGCAGTGGATGCGGATGGTCCGTTGGTGCGGTTGAAGAATTTGCTGTTAAATCGTGAGACGCTGTTAACGGTGTTCGAATGGATAACGGCCAATTGGTATTTGGTGGTGCTCATGGGTGTGGCCTTTATTGTGGTCATGGGGGCATTCATCAAATGCTGTGCCGTGCATACGCCCAGTTCGAATCCAAAGAAGCGTAGAGCGAGACGCATAAGTGAGACACTGAGAGCTCCCATGAACACGCTAAGAAGAATGGTGAGTGGGTGAGGGAGTTAAAGTCTTGGGGTTTTTTTGATCTCATATCCTTTGGATGATTTTCAGCTCCATTGGATGAAAATCTAAGATCAATTTTACATTAATCCGATTTTTTTCTGAAATAAATAAATACTAAATATTTCTTTCATTCGACAGCAACGTCATCCTCATCAGCGTGGAGCTGGACCACGCAGTATTC
Organism: Lordiphosa stackelbergi; assembly: GCA_018904235.1. Classification (NCBI taxonomy): domain Eukaryota; kingdom Metazoa; phylum Arthropoda; class Insecta; order Diptera; family Drosophilidae; genus Lordiphosa; species Lordiphosa stackelbergi. The sequence goes on along the minus strand of JAEIFU010003701.1, from coordinate 17,696 downwards.
CACCGCCCGCACAAGAGGCTCAACACTATCCCAGAGGAGCTGGTGCTGGTGGTCGTCAGAGCGGTGCAGCCTCGCGTTCGCATCATCAAAGCCAACATCCGCATGAATGGGATCGCCATCAGGGTGGTCATTCCATTGTACCCCTACCCACAGGTGGCAGTCATGCCAGTCGCAATTCACAGGCGAATCAGGCCAGACGCAGCGATGGTCGTGGCCCGCGCTCCACCAGCAGTGGTAGACCACAGAGCGGAGCAGGAGCAGGCAGTCGAGCAGCCGGCGGGTATGCAGCTGAACAGGGTGCACTGGGTGGTGGTGTACAGGCGGCCATTAGCAGCGGCGGTGTGGTGGCTCGTGCTCAACTGCCGCTGCCCTTGCCGCCGGCCAATGCACAGCAGCAACAACAACAACAACAACAACTACAGCCAGCGTTATATGCGCCGAAAGGTGTGTGTACCCCCTTAAACCCCCGACCATCTGCCTTACCTAGAGTTTGCTCTTCTTTGTTTTGTAGACCCACAAAAAAAAAAAAAAAAAAAATATCCCTTAATTTTTGTTATTTTTCTTTTCGAAACACCAAAAATTCAGAACTTCCACCACGCAATAAGTCCCGCTCATCACGTACCAACAACACCTCCACCACATCCACCTCGGCGGCCACAGCGCTGGCCAGCAGTAGTAGTAAGAGCAGTAAAAGTGCCAAAGCCAAAGACACAAAGCCACACAAACAGCAACAGCCACAGCCACACAGCAGCGGCAATCGCAGCAGCAGCAGCAGCAAAGACAAATCGGCGGCCAAGCCCATTCGTCGCAATATCGTCTATTAAGTGCAACGCGAACTGAAAAGTGGAAGACGGAATTTTGCCATACATACAAAAACACATCCGACCCCACCACCACCACCACCACCTCAACCACCATCGTTTCCCCCAAAGACTTAAGACATTTTTTTAAATCAAATGCAATTGGTATGACATTTCTGTGCATATTCTCCTCCCACCCTTAATTTTGTTATCTACTTGTTTGTTTGTCTATTTGTCCTCCTCCTTGTTTTTTGAGTCCTCCCACTTCAAACTAATTGCGATTGCGAGCACGTTTTGTTTTCCATTTAAATATTTTGTATTGTTGTTGTTTTTGTTATTGCATGTGCATAATTATGTACTTTACTAATTTTTACTAACTTTTATTCAAAACTTGAATTTATTTCATAAACTTCATAAACTTAATATGTAGATATACTAGTAAGGGTTTGGGTGAACATGTTTAATGGTAGCGGCTTTTGGAATTTTAAAGTGTATAAGAATTATTGAGGGGATTCTGTAGTTGGTCAAATGTTTAACGATCCAGACTACGGATACTTTTAAAAGATTTTCTAGATCGTTTTTAAGAATAGAGGAAATTTACACAGGGTGTAATACACACTCTGCTTTTCATTTTACAGCAAAGCAGCCGCGAGTAAGGTTAGACGTTACTAATCAAAATACAAATATTTTACTGCATGGTTTCTTTTTAAGTTTTATCAGCTTATTCGACCACCATTTTCGAAATGTTTTTGAAAAACTCAGACTGGTCTTAACGCTAGGTCAATTCGCAGACAATCCCAAAATTTCCGCTAATAACCATCGGAATGCTCATGGCAAAAACAGCTGATTGAATTTGGATGGGTATAAGCGGCTAAATGGAGAGGTTGTGTTGGTGAACAAGAGAGCTCTCTTCAAACAACAGACGTTTTACTTGCAATGCAGTGTTCACCAATTCATACAACCATAACTTCGGCTCACGTTTGCATAAAAACACTACTGACTTCGGCTCATATGAGCTGTGGATGGCCGCCTCTGTTGTAAATACACTCACTCATTTGTCTCTCTCTATTGAGATGACAATAACAATTTTACGGCGTTTACCGTTGCTTCTTCGAAACCAAAAGAGAGAGCGAAAGCAAGTTATACTTCTCCATGTATTACTAGAGTGTACGCGGTGATCGTACGACATCCACTCAAAAACGAAAACCTTATGCGGCGTAGGGTTAAGCAGAATCAACCACTTTGACAGACGAGCCCAAGAATACGAAAGTGTGCTGGATTGATTTTTCACTTTGTTTGTACAGAAGCATCGATTTTATGCCCCATACTAGCATGGGTAAAGATGACGATGTTTTTAGCAGCCGACACGATGTTTTTGCAACGTTGCACCCGACATGTACAACCCACGGCCAAACTATTTTCTTAAAAAATATACTTGGCGTCCTTACGAAATGTATAATGATCAATTTGCCGATCTTAGACATTTTTGATATTGGATATTGAATTTTGAGGTTCAATTTATTTATTAAAACTCATGATTTGAAAACACACAAAACCCTTTTGGTTCAAGAAATCCTTCGATTTCCCTGCCCTAACGCCGTGATTTCAAAATGTAAGCGAGTTGTGAGGTCTTAAATCAAGTACTCCACCACAAATAATGTTTATGGCATTATTTAAGAGGTTTCCACTCGGTGGAATAGTTTATTTTTAATGATAAAGCGAATTTTACATCCGTCTGACCATTTATTCACAATTTTACTCCAAAACTCTAAGCAACTCCAAAAGCTCCCAATTAGGAACTTTAAAAGAAATGTTTAAAATCCTTACTTTATTTTTTAAGAAGCCACTTTGGAAATTTCTGGGAGAATATATGGCTTTATTTCATTTATTATCCCACTAATATGCGGGATGCACCAAAAAGAAAAACAACAAATGGAAGTAAACTTAAGTCTGTTCAAACTGTATGATCCCACTTAAAGACGTGGCTAAAAAATATTAATGTATTCCGGCAACATCCACAGCATTTGGAGTAGGGTTGTCGAAATATCGACATCGAATAACTTTTGACGATATTTTTATGAATACTTTTTTTTTGTTTTTTGGACAAAAAGGAAGGTTTCCTTAGGGAATTCTTTTGGATATTAGTAATATCGGTAATACTAGTAATATCCAAGAGAATCCCTTTAGAAAACCTCAGTTTTTGTGGCCAAAACTAACAAAAATTCACACCATCAATATATTTAACATGTATTCGATATCGATATTTCGACATCCCTAATTTGGAGCGTTTAATGTTCCTTTATAAAAATTTGAATAATTTTAAAAGGACGTAAAATAAGTATTTGATCTAGAGCTCTAGAACGGACATCCGACGTACGTAATTTAGCAAACTTCGCTATAAGTTTCGTCACCGTGGAACGTAAAATTAGTGTAACCAAACTTTAAAAAAAATTACGGGAAAATCTTGAGTTTTTGGTACTTATACCCGAGACTCGTAGATACCCTTTTGTATACTAAAGTCGTGCAAATGTATGTAACGGGCAGAAGAAATCATTTCCGACCGTATAAAGTAAGCTTTTCAGTTGCTGGCCAACGTTCGACGATGAGATATATAAAAGCTAGTTTACTTCGCTTTATTTTCATACACTCTCACTATTTTTTCGTGGCTTTTCTTAACAAACCCTGACCCAGCGGCGCAGAGCTCAACGTGTTCTGTGGAGGATATAATATATATTGTCGAAAATGTAATGCACTACAATAGCTGATTTTCGTTAGAGAGATTGTAATCGAAAACAAACAGACTGCGAACATTCTGCATTACAATTTTAAAAATAATGTACGCAATCGTAATTTGAATCCGATGACTGTTCGGCTCTGGCATACATCCTTTATTACTAGTAATGCAGGTTGTCGGCAGCCCGTTTACAAAGCGGCCATGCTCATGGCAAAGTAATGCAGATTGAATGGGATTATTTCCTTCATACTGATGACTTCTTTTTCCACAGGCGTAATGCATATTTTCGACAGAACACGTTGAGCTCTGCGCCGCTGGGGATCTCAACTCATTTTAGAACTTTGGAAATTTCGCGATTTTTTTATTTCTTTATGACAATCTAAACCACAGTCATGAATTTTTTGCCGGCCCCTGATCTAAACTCATAAAATTTTGCAAATTTTCGCAATTTTTTTTGACCGATTGGCTCTATTTACCTGTCTACAATTGACATCTATTAAATCTTCTTAATAATGTAAACCAGTGGTGCCCAAAATGCCAAAAGCCTATCCCATGGGATAGGAACTCATACATAATTCTGCCGGCGTCGCAGCCGACATACGCATAGAGAGAGAGAGAGTATACGTGTGTTCTATAAATTGCGTGCTCGGCGGCTTGCTATCTCACGACGTCTTTTCTTCTCTCACGAGGCATTTGTTCGTTTGCTTGTTGCTCATGTTTGATGTCATGACGTTTTCGTTGCTACTCACACAAGGGCAAAGCTTGTGAGTAAACCTATGAAAAATAGCCAATTTCGCTTTTTATGTGAGGTTGGTCAAAAATTTATAAACAGTTATTCTGATAAATCAGATTTTTTGAGTAGTCGATTTTAGTTTTATAATATAGCTGAAGTAAAGTGAGACTTAAATTTTGCCACAAATAGCGATTTTAATTTGCATTTTACGATTTTATTTAAATCTTATAAAATTACGAGTTATTCTTATATTAGGCGATTACAGAATGAAAAGTGAAATCATTTTCCAACAAGTCAGTTAAAAGGAAAATCTGTTATTATGCAATAACCAGTCTTTTATTGCCAGTTACTGGAGATTGGAAAAAGAGTTCAATCGAAGGAGGGTTATACTGTAAAAACAAAGCCTGACCAATGTTATTATATCAAAGTTTAAAGATTTCCATAGCTGTTGTAGTTCATTGCTTTGAACGTGAAGAAAATAATTTGATGCCAATTGGTTGTTGCCAAATAAGAGCTTGAATCTGCTAAAAGTAGAAGTAGTCAAATGTTGTTATATGGGGGGGGGTAAACGTCAGAGATTTATTGAGTTAGATATGTTGATATGGGGGTCCAAAATGTTCTCTTTGAGACAAAATTACATATTAAAGTTGTAAGAGGGTAAAGGAATTGTAAAAAAGAGTAGCATATTGAACGAATTACTTACTAAAACAATTAACAACATATTTAACAACCAAAAGAAAACTAAATAATAATTTCATATTTTCTTCTTTAGGCGTCGCCCCGCCGCCGCTACAAGTAAGCTATAGTCGACCCACATCGCTGCATGAGCAACAGCAGGAGCAGCAGCAACAACAACAACAACATCAGCAGCAACAGCAACAACAACTTGCCTATGCCGATGCCTATGCAGCCTTGGGCCGTGGTCAGTACGAATCAACGACGCGGGCGCCCAACAATAGCAAAGTTTGACAGCCAAAACGACCAAAGGCAAAGCGACTCAAAAAACAACAACAACTGCAGCTGCAGCAGCAGCAACAACAAAAATCAAATGAACTCAAATTAAATGTAAATGTAATTTTTATGCTAATTATTTTTATTTAAACCAAGAAATGAAAAATGAACGATATTTTTTTTATTCAACTAAATGGAAATCATTATTATTATTATTATAAATAATTGAAAAGGCAATATGCATAAAATATATACGATGATATATTTACAAAGCCAGCAGCAACTAATATTTAAAAAAGAAATCCATCAATGAAATTAATAAAACATTTAAAAACGCATAAATATGTATAAAGGAAAAAACTGTGCGAATTAATTAAGCGGCAACAAACAAAAAACGCATTTACTCTGTATTTAACGTTGTGTGTGTGTAACAAAAGGCTAAATGTTTGATTCAAGCCGTCAAAATTGCATTTGTAAACTAGCAAATTCTGAATTTTCAATTTGTTGCCAAAAAACCTCAACTTTGAATGCTGCTAAAACTAATTTTTGTATACTTCTCCAGAATGAAAGTTTTATTTTGAATTTTAGACACTTTGTATTAGGTTTAAAGCTTTATGTTTTAAAAAGGAAAAAAATGCTGTTTTACCCAGCCACTGATTATGTTTAATGTTAAATGTATTTTGTATAAAAAAAAAACATGTATGTACTTGTATTTGTTACTAGTTTATGTTTTTTGTTTTTGTCTTTATGTGTATGAGTGTGTGTGTGAGAGAGAGAGTTTTCGTATTGGCATGCTCAAAATAAAAAATAAAAACAACAAAGAAACCCACTCTCATGAGTCATGACTGATCAAGTATAACTAAACTACGAACAAAGACATCACATGAGGTGCAAATTATTCGAATAGAAATACTAAACCACAATCAAGTCGTTTCTGTGTTCAGTAAGAATTCTCATTAAAAATGTAGACTCAATTTTGGAGACTTTAATTTGTTTGAAATTTACTTAAGACCCATCAGACTTTTGACCAGCGGCGAAGCGGAATGAAGTATGAATAGTTTCAGTTAGGGTTAGGCATTTTGTGTATTTTAAAAGCTTGACTTTAAGACCTGTACTCGAAATATACACGAATTTTAAATCCTGGAGACGTCACGAGATGAATTTTTAATTGCCAAAATTAATACAGTTTCTTATAACTTTCTGAATAAGGGACCCATGTGGAAAAAAACTGCAATTGCTCTAAAATGTGCAATAAATCGTCGTGGTTTAGTGTAAACAAAACACATTACCCATCGGCCCAATTTTTATTTTCCATGAAAGAAGAAATTTTTAAATTCCAAGTTCAATAATTTCTTAACAAATTTTATGACAGTCCTTACCGTTTTAGAAAGAAAGAATTTTAAATCTCTATAACAAAATGTAGTTTTTATTTGGATCAGAAGAAATATGTCAAGAATTCTTTAGTAAAGTTGCAAACTTCTGTATAAATTTAGGCACTTTTACCTTTGAACTTATTTTGTTGAAGACTCCAAAATTTTTCGATCTCATTCAGTTGTGCGCCGCTGAAGAAAGTCTGTCCATGTTCTTATTTGATTTAAAACTCACTTACGGTATTATTATACATAGTTTATTAAACTGCCACCAACATTTTTCTTGGAACCTTTGACTATGTTTGTGCTAGCTTCATATTTCCCATCTGCCACGCAAAAACCCACTTGAAACAAAAACTTGTAAATAAACTCTATGAAATATATATATATATATATAATTATAAAAACAAAAACAAATATCTAATAAGTTAAAAGAACAAAATTAAAATTTAAACTCAGCATAAGTTTACAAACACATTAATATTAATAAATTAAATAAAAACTGATATACAAAGAAAACACACACAAAACAAAACAACAATTTCAATTGAAAAACTATGCTATTAGTTTTCCTCAAAATGGAACACAACAAAGATGAAGAAGAACAAAAACAAAAAACATTTAACTATTAATTTAATTATAAAATAAAAGAAGAATTAATTAATTGACTTTAAGTAAACTAATTAATTATGATTATGAACATCAGCAGCAGCAAACAGAATGAATGAATATGAGAAATGATAATAAAGAAAAACAAGAAAAAACTACTATTTTATAAAATACAAAATTTTTTGAATTTTTCTATTTCATTTGTCAATTTCAATGAATGTTGAACGTTTCGTATAGCAATGGTAAGTCACACGACGAATAATTTACATAACGTAACGAGCAAATGGAAACAAACATTATGGAACTCACCAAATCGGTTCTAGAATCGACGAATGAAGAGTAATCTCTTTTTATTACAAGCCTGCTTTAATAAGGAAATTGACCAAAATCCTATTCGCTGAAGAAGAGTCATCTCTTTTTATTAGAAGCCTGTTTTAAAAGAACTCTCCAAACTCTATGTATTACTATCAGCCTTGTTCTCAATTCCACATACTTTTCAAAAGTAATTCCGCAACAATTCTGAAACGATTTCGTTTTTGTGTTCTAAATTCTACGTGAAATTGCTATGAACCAGTAGTTCCACTGCCGCTTATCGATTGACTACTACAAGACATGCTTTAAAAGATTATTTTACAGTCTCTACCGAACTAGAATGTTATCTTTTATGCGACTTAGTTATGTTCAAAAGAGCGATCAGTTTAAGTTCGGCAAGGCTAAAACAAAGTTTAAAAAAAACTTTTCGTACTTAAATTATTCCTTTCGGATCAACCCATTTTTAGTAAATCACGGAATGGAATGATTTTTTTCAGTGGGAGTAGAAGTAGTATCGATCGAAAACAAATGTAGAAACAACAATTTAACAAATTAAATTGATATATTCGAGTACCTAAATAGTTATCAATATCCTTTTAGTATCTGAATTTGTTGGGTTTGCTCGTACGACGGCTGGACTGCTTCTGGGAATGCTCGAAATTATTGAGACATATTTTATTCACTGGAAGTGAGTTCATCGTAAATCATAGTCACAATCGCGGTTATCTGCATCTTGTCGATCGTTTGGTTATGCCGTTTGAGTAGTGGCGATATGTGAAACAACAATTTAACAAATTAAATTTGAATATTATTGGAGGTAATATCGTCCAAATTGTGTCTCCCTAGCTGTCATTTTAATTAAATTATTGGTCACAAGCGAAACCATAGCTCGATTTTGTACGAAGTAATCACTTTTTAATGGACTGACGACCTTTTGACCAACGATAGACACTATCCAACTAGTCGTAGCTTTTGTAATGTGGAATTCAGGAGACGAATTTTTCATGGTTTACTTTTTGCTTTTGCTAGCCTCTAAGAAATCGAAAGTATTTGTAAAATTTCCGTCTGTAATACGACATGTAATTCGGACCCTTTGGTTCTTCAACTGTGATTTATTGTCATTTTTTAAATAGTTTGAATTTTTCAATTCCAAATTTCCAATTTACTTTTAATTTCACTAGCCAAAAGGCAAATCGTTTGAATCACGAATCAATTCCACTTTCGAAAAATTTTTGTGGCATGTTAAGAACAAGGCGTACAGCATTAAGCAGTGAATGACCTAAGAAACTCGAAACTAACCGGCCTCATTTTACCAAATTAATCTGTAAACAACTTAACTTTTAAACATTTTGCCACTTTAGGTAAAGCGATTTTATACTTGATGAACAAACTCCATTAGCAATATTTTTAAAGCAAGATGCGAAATGATTGCATTAAACTTTAGGCAACACAGAAGGGACTTGGATGAAACCTGCAGCCTGTGTAGTATGCGCGAGAAGGAAAATGTGAACATTTTATCAGTATTGGTAATATTCTCAAAGAGGAGCGACATCAGCACTTCCATCGCATCACTTCAACCGAGTTTGAACTACAAAGCATTTTAAATGGAGAAAATAGGTACACCCTAGCATTCTTTTCAGCAGAAGCCACAAAATATGGGAGACAAATTTTTGTTTTTATTTTATTTTTAATTTTTCTAAAATAGTCTGTATCTCGTGACGAATGGGGAAGGTGGGTGGAGTAGTCAAGTGAAAGGCGACTCTCAGACAATCATATATTTATAATTTTTTATATAGAATAAAAACCTAGTATCAACTGACGGTTTTAAATAAAACATTGTTGTAAGACACTTACCGTTTTTATTATTGTAAAGCCAGCAGAAATACGTAATAACTGTTGATATTTTATATTTACACAATACAAACAACATACTACTACTACTACCACTACTACTTGTTGATTAACGATCAAACTTGTCTTTTTTCCTTCATAAATATTATCAACTACTTGGCAATGATGTGTTACATTTCGAAGCACTTTGAAGCTTGGCTTCAGGAGCGTACTGAAAAAGTAAGTTTCAATGCCTGTCACAAAACCTAATGATGTCTTTGGCTTGAAGGCTGAAGCACAGTTACATGCGAGTTTTTTCACAAAATCTGCGGGACCCGCCTTACAAAATTGTTTGTATGAGACGTAGCGTCTTGGTTTTCATGTTCTCTGGTTACAACAAAATCCATGCGATTCAGAGCACGGCGCCAGTGGCGCGCACAAGCAGTCGACACAACAGGTGAAGTGTGCGCGATCGAGATGCGCTGATAAGGAGTTGTTTTTATACCCGACTTAAATAAACAGCTTAAATTTAAAGAATATCCGTGGCTATGAACACCTAGTGGAGATAGAAGAGCTAGCTGTTGAATACTGCCACATATTTTAAGATATCGAGTTAAAACTTAAAATATGAAATCAAGATCGGATAATAAATGTCGGGTGTGCCCTAACAGGAACAAAGGAACGCTATTAATCCGACTTTAACTTACGCTCTTGTTTGTGTGTAAGAAAGATGGTCAAGCCCAACTATAATATACTTGCCTAAGATTGTTTATAAATAGTTATTTTTAACGTGGGGCCACGCGTTCACTTTCTCTATTCCACTCTTAGTGGATCGATGACTAAGGCTGACTACTACTGTGATCAAATTGAAAGGTGATCAAAAATTTGTTTTCTTCTGTAACTTGATAACACTGTTAGTGACAGCTGTAAATTCTTATTCAACTGATTTGGCTTAGACTTCTGGCTATTCAGCAACCTCAAAAGACCGCTCCACGGACACCGTTTCGGCACTGGAAAGTTCGTTGGTATAAGTGTATTGCATCTGAAGGGGAATAGTTTGAAGGTGATGATATAGACAGAGATAAATAAATAAATAATTAGTGGGTTTAGCTGGCTTAAGGTCCGAAAAGTGGCGATTTTTCACAACTGTATACATAATACTTTTGCGTTTCATCATTCCCCCAGAAGAATCTTCAGTAGGCTTTTCGCTAAAGAAAGCATGATTGCTAACTGCCTCTCCATACCATCATAGCTTTGATCAGTTGGGAACTGCAAAAGCAATGAAAGTAAAAATAGACAAGCCGTGAATGCTTTCAACTTCTTGGTGGTAATGCTTAAGCTTTGAGGCTCAACATTCTAAGTCAGAGTTCCCCAACGATAGCCCCGGGGGCTTGCTTGCCAATTCTTACTGAATGCTTGCCGAAGTCAACCTTCATTGTGTGTTAGAGAGAGACAAAGTCACGTTTTCGCGCTCTCTGCTTAGGGAACCCTGTTCTAAGTGCAAAAGATTGAAGGTTTTGAGCGAGCTTAGAACTGGCCGTTAATTTTGAATGCAAGCATTCAAAAAAGCAACAAACTCAAATTTTTCGGACCTAGAGCCAGCTAAACTCACTAATTAAATATTAGAAAAGTCGACTGATAAATTACAAACATACCTAAATAAAGAATTTGTAAATATAGGAAAATTCACCCTTTAATTTACACAGATCTCTTCGTTTACAGAAGGACATAACTTAATTTGCTCGGCTGTTGATTTAGATGAATAATATAAATTTATGAATACTTTATAGGGTCGGATATACTTCCTTCTGTTCTATGCAACTGTAAAAACTCGTTATACTTTATGTACCTTTGGTACTGAGTATAAAAATGGGCTATCAAAGGGCACAAAAGATTTTAAGTATAACTGAAAGAGAATGTTGTGAACGAAAACCCAAGGGTAAAAAGAATAAAAATATTGTAAGAATTAACAAAAACTAGTTTACGCCTTACTATTTTTCACAATATCTTTTAAAATTGTTTAATTCTGTTATTATAAAAAATTAAGGCACTTTACACAAAAAAATACACAATAAGTTACAAATACTTAAAAATTAGTATACGAAAAACATTTTTTGGTTAACAACGACGAACACAAAATACAGTTAATTCTGCAGTGACTGAAAGTCCCCCTTCAACTAAGCGCGAATTCGGGAAGCCTTCTTGCTCTTGTCGGCCTTGGGCGGAGGTGGTCCACTGCGTCCTGCTTGCAAATGGCGATTGTAGATGCTGTAAGAAGGATGAAAAACGAATGTCAGTTTTAATTTGAAAACAAAAAATTCAAATGCTCACATTTTGTATGTCTCCGTTTTGAGATACTCAAGTACATGACTAATGCCCAGTAGATATTGTTCGGCAATGGGATTCACCCAGGGATTCTCCTCCATTTTCATGACCGACTTGTTGCTTAGAAGATCCAACTGGGCCACCTCCGGTGGTAGCACTTGCAATCGATTATTTTGTATATGCAACTCTCGGAGACGCTGCAAATCACCAACTTCACGTGGCAACTCCAGTAGATCATTGTCACGCAAGCCTAAGATCTGTAGATTCTTCAGTTGACCCAACTCTTTGGGTATATACTCAAAGTCATTATCGCCCAGATACAAAGCGCGTAGCGTTTCCATGCCAAAGAAGTTGCCCGGCAGCACTTGCTCGTTCAAATTGTTGTAGGACAAATCGAGCACTTCCAGAACGGGAAAGGCGCCAAAGCCGCGAGGCAAATTAACCAAACGATTTATGGATACATTCAATATGCGTAGTTTGGGCATCGATGAGAGAGAAACCGGCAGTTCGGTAAGCTGATTATTGGAGAGATTCAAAATTTCCAGATTCAGCAAGTTGGCAATGCCGGGACTGATGACGCTGATTTTATTGTGCGACAGCGTCAGACGGGTGATATTCGACATGTTGACTAAGTTAAAGAGAAAATATTGGATTAGTAAGACATTTCGGAGTAGCAGTTTTACTAAGATTATATACTAAAGATATGACTTTTCCTATTCAAATCAATATTTAACTTTATCTCCGTCAACTGGAACAAATGGGTAGCTCTTGGTGTAAAGTAACATACATTTGGTACACGGGCTGTCCCACTAATTACTCGGTCTAACAGGACCATCGTAAACAGATTTTGGAATTAATTGATACATTTCGTGAATTGTTTTCCTATCTGAGATTTTTTCATACATTTCTGGATTTTTCAACAAATCTTCTCATTTTATAAGGGAAAAATTTTAAGCGAACAGTATTAGTCACACTCCAAAGTTTTGAAGGTCAGTCAAAATATGAAATCATAGCGATAATAATGAGGTTTGCAAAAACAAAAAAACAGTATGATTCCGGCTCATTTCAGAGAAAATTGTTCACTTTAAAATTATGAGGAAGTCTTGAACCAAAATCGACATAATCACAAAGCTTTAGGTTCAGTGAAAGAACCAGTTTGGTACGTTTAGTCTAAGATGATATATTCCTAATCTGAATTAAAACATGAAAACTAAAGGAATTCGCCACGGAAGACTTTTTTTAGTTTAGTTTTTCTTATTTTTCTTCTTGCAAATTATAACAGTTTTATTAGTTATTTTATGATAATAGTGTTTTTTATATTAGGAATATCTCTGATGGACGGAGGAAGACGACGGGACAACCCACATAGCAAGTTTCAAGATTTCAGAAGGATATTTAGGTGCTTTACCTACACTATTTTGCTTTACTTTGCTTTGCAGTTCGCTTTCTGCACTCTACCTTTTTGGAATTCAGTTACTTTTAAAATTTGTAAGCAATTTAATCGCAGCCAATTTCCTACTGGCCGCAAACATAAACATCTGTTTGCACGCAACAGGCTAAACAGACGCAAGTAAGAGCGAGATAACAACAGACGAAAAAGGTGTACTTGTTTTTGTTTGAGGTTTATTTAGACAGAGATAGTGGCGCCATCTAGTTCTCAAGTATTTTGTTGCGTGGGAGTTGTTAATTAATAAGCCATTAAGCATTTAATTTTAATGTTTAATTAAACTTACACAGTCCGGGCAGCTCCTCGAACGACACCAGACCCTTGTCCACCAGGTCCAGTTCCCGATTTTGAGTTTCACGGGCTTCATCCAAGACTTTTTTTGCTTTCGACATCTTCGCGTTCACAGGCAGGCAAGACTGACTCATTTTTGTTGTTGTTGTTGTTCTTAGTGGCTGCAAAAAATCGATAAATTTAAAGCAGTCGATTGATGTATCGAATATTTAAATGTGCTGCCAGAGTGCAGAAAAATGTTGAACCACAAAGAGAGTTGCCACACGTGTAAAGGATTCTGACGGTGGTATTAGGTTTTCTCTGCATGTGGCAACTCTGTTAAAATTCAAACTAGAGTAGAGCAAATTGAAGTGACAAATTGTATGTCGGAAATGATATCATTGAGCGCGTTCACTTACACACACCAATTATATCATCTAACAAAAATCATCAATCAACAAAAAAGTGTTTGGCTGCTGGTGAACACCCGTAGAGGCAAAGATAAGTATTTGGAACTCACCAATAAATATAATTTTGCTGCAGTTGACATGGAGGAGCCTTTTAGCGGCAGTCGACAAAGATTGCAAAACAATGAGGTCCGGATAAAAGCACCAGTAATGGTTTTTTAATTTTTATAAAAATATTTATTTACTTGGGCCTGCACGACACCAGATTGTATTGTTGGCTGGAGAGGATGTTTCCTTTTGGCGCAACTCAAAGAGGCAAAATAAAACTGTTGGCGCTCATATGGAAGACTTGCTCAACCGCTGGAACCTTTCGTCCCGAAAGGGGCATGATGGCGTCCTCGTCATAACGGGCGTGACAACTATCCCGACCCCAGTCCTTATCTCTGAACTAAGCCTGGGGCTTGCTGAGTTTAAATTGAGTCTGACATGGACTTATATCATATGGAATTGTCATGTCCCAAAGTTTGCTTTTCAAATAGCTATCTGGGAGACTCCGGTCTCCTGGGGCGCTAGCGGCCACCAGCTAGGCTCACCAATCCTCGTATGCACTTTCAGTGCGTACAGGGTACTGTGACTTATCTATTGAACATGCCATTCTGGGTGAAGTACATAAGATCTTACAATCTGTCCTCGAACTATATAAAAAATTTCTTCCCATTTTCCCCCTTGCCGAAAATAGGGCAGCTGAGACATTGACGGTTGCTTCCGGCATCCCCATCTCTCTTCCAACACGATTTGTGCGGAGAGGAGCCCCTGGGCTACATCCTTAACTATCCGTATTTCGGGGAAATCTGTATTTTTATAGATGATTTCAAAACGAACTAATTGTTAGGAAACAACCGTGTTAATTAAATTAAAAATCCCAAATTTGGCATTTTTTGACGTTTTGGCATTTTTGGGCTATCTCAGCACACTAATATGTTTTAGGTTCCACACGCGCACAATTGACTCTTTGTGCGCCCAACAGTTTGGAGTACTCCGCACTGTGTTTAAGGCGGGAATCCGTGGCGCGCCCATCTCTAGCTATAAGTCATTAACGATGCACGGAACATCAAGAAACAATTCAGGAATTTGTAGAGGTGGCTGCTTTCCTTCTCCTCGGCAACAACCAGTAAAGCCTTCAAAGCCTTGCACGAATTTTCGCGAGCTACTTGCGAAACCACGTAGACTGACAAAAAACAAAGAGGTTTCCACATTCGTTTTGCATTTGCCTTGACAAAATTACTTTATTTTTACTACCGACAGCTTTGTGAAAATGCCAACAAATAACAATCAAGCAACTGTGTTTGGAATTTGAACTATTCATAATTTAACTTTAAAGCGACTAATATTAAGTAAAATCCGAATTGGGTCGCTATTCGCTTGAAGAAAGTTGGAAAATATTAAAAACTTATTTCAAGGTGGTGAGTCCTCGACTCAAACTGTGCAAAATTAGAAAAAAAAAACATTTACCAAAATAAGTCAATTTGTGGATCAATTCGTGAAGTTCGCGAAAACTGGAATGTTGGTGGATAAACCATCTCTGATCACGTGGTGGTCATTTGACCGAAATTGTTTTTCAAAATAAAACAAACCTTCCAATAAATGTTCAACCTTTGAAAAATCGAGCTTTTTTATAGCAAATTAAATGGACCACCCTGTAAAATTCTTAACATATTCACATCTAACACAATCACAAAAAATAAACAAAATTAATTTATATTTTTTTTTTTGCAAAACCCCCTCCCAAATTCTTATCCCTTTCCCTCAGGTATCAAAATTTCATCTAAAAGATTGACTTGATTTAATATATTTTGTTTTTGTTACTGCTCTGCCGCCTCTCTCCATTCAATTTTACACCTACTCCTACCATATTATCCTCCCCCCTTCTCTGGATTGTAAATTGTACAGGGTTGCTCATATTCGACGGACCCATCTTTTTTTAAATCATAGAAAAAAAAAAAAATTTGGCGGTTGGCAATCTTAATCATTTAATTTGTTCCAAGTAGATTTGTTTACATCAATTTTTGAATATGATATCTCTCAAATGGCCGCCTCTGGCGTTGATGGCGTATTGTGCCCTTTTTGCAGCATTTTCCATCGATTTCGCCAACATTTCGGCTGGAATAGCGGCTATTTCTTCACGAATGTTGTCCTTGAGCTCTTCTACGGTCCTTGGCTTGTTAACGTAAACCTTTGACTTTAAATATCCCCACAAGAAGAAGTCAGGCGGCGTCAATCGGGCGAACGCGGTGGCCAGTCCAAATCACCACTTTTCGACATCAAACGGCCCGGAAACAATTTCTTCAGAAAATCGATTGTTATCCGACTTGTGTGCGGTGGAGCGCCGTCTTGTTGAAACCAGAACTGCCTCATACGCTTTCGACGAATAATTGGCATCACAAAATTGGTCATCATGTCGCGATAACGCTCCTGGTTGATGGTAACAGCATGGCCATTTTCATTTTGGAAGAAAACGGCCCAATGACCGTTTTCGCACTAACGCCGCACCAAACTGTGACTTTTTCGTCATGAAGAGGCACTTCTGAATCTCCTGAGGATTTTCAGTAGCGTAAATACGGCAATTTTGCTTATTTACGGTCCCATTCACTCACATTTCGGTCACATTTTTTAACTTTTTTAAAAGCACGTTGAGCTTTCACAATTGACTTGTTCTGTTGATGTAAATTTCAACTATTTGTGAGCGCTCGCGTGGCGTGTATTGTTCCATGGTAAAAATCTGCTTGACTGACGCTTCAAACGCGGTATGTCATTAAGCGATCTGACATCCCTGTCAAAAAAAAACCAACTTCTTTTCACAAAAACGTCCAAAAATAAAAATATATCTAAAGAAATAAATATATTAAAAGTTTTATAATTTTAAAAGTGGTCCCAAACTACCATGTCATGTGTACAGAGAAGTAAAAAAGTATATGTAAACAGGTCAAAGTAAAGCCCATACGAAACCGAAGTTTAATTTATAACTTTCCTTCTTCGTCGCCGTGGAACTAAGAGTGTTTACTACTTTAAAAAATTATAAAATTTATATTTTATTAATAGTTTATGCGGTTCAGATGGGTTAATAATTAATAAATTTAAAAAATAAAATAAATAGTTTTTTAACCAACTTTTCTTTGCTTTCACAAACAAAAAAAAATCAATAAATACACTATATTTTATAAGAAACTAATTATAACAAAGAGTTGTGGTCAATCTCTAAAGTGGTCCCAACCTATAATTATTGTGTTTTGAAGCAAAAAACGTATATGAAAAGGTCAAAAGTAAAGCCCATGGACAACCAAGTTTATTTTCTTTTCTGTGTGTAATAAGAGTGTTTACCAGATTAAATATAAATTATTTTTTTTTTGGCGGTAGGTCACACTGATCGATCATCTGTATTTTTGTTTTAATGCCAAGTTGATTTTTTTGTAAGATGCTCGGCTACTTCTCCTCAAGCTTCGATCACAAAATTTAAGTCCGAATGCTTGGGGTGGTAAAGATCACAAACTGACATTCCGCTTTTTCACCGCCAAAATTAAAGACATTTTTTTCGTCATGAAAAATAATTCCAAACAACTATTGTATTTCGCTCGTGTTTTTCTGCCATGTTTTTTATATGTATTTTTCAAATTAATTTAGCGGAAAGCTCTTCAGCTGGTCGGTGCAGGTAGCAGAGGAAGTTACATGGTGCATTCTGAATGCTGCGTCTGTTGCTCAAGCATAATAAGGCCCACAGCCAATTTACATAATCTCCACAAATGTGCTGTTATGCTACATTGTCTGTTAGCGGTAACATTCAACTTTGCAACTCCGTACATGCAAAAAGTTCAAGAGGCGAAGTTGTAACTTCTGCTTCTTCTTCCCCAATT
>JAEIFU010003700.1:0-25093 GCA_018904235.1 Lordiphosa stackelbergi | reverse complement strand
TTCGTTGAGCTGCTTAAAGCTAGCACGTTACAGTAAGGTGTTTACACTATAATGGTGTATCTTTTTTTAAAAAATTAATACAAATGTCGAAGTATCCAAATTATTTCGGATAACCCTGTTATTCGGTTCTTCAAAAGAACTTGTATTAGCATTTATCAGCTATCGAATAATACTCCTAATATCTTTTATTTTATATTGAGTTAACTCACTTAAATTATAAGAAAGCACAAAATTTAACTCAATCCATTCTTTTTTATCAAGCAATTGCTGCTTAAATTAAAGATATTAAACTAAAAAATCTTCTATTTTAATACAATTTTCTCCTCCACACCTAAAATTATGCTTTTTAAAATTTGGTGGAATTTAAAGAAAAAAACATTTTAAATGAAAAGCACACGTACCAAACCTAAAAGCAGGCAATAGTATTTGACAGTTTTTATTGGCAGACCAATGGACTCCGCGCCAGCCAAATGAAATTTAAAACCTTTCCAATGTTTCATTGAACTTTACTCCTCTCCTTTTTTTTGGGCAGAGAGCAGGGAGGTCATTGTCAGTTGTCGGTCACTTGGCAGTTAATTAAAAACCATCAATTATGTGAGAGCGGAAAAAAGTGTTTAACAGGCAAAAAAAAAAAACAAAGTTGGCGAACAAATTTTAATTTATGTTAATTTTTTTTGGGGCAAAAGCTGCGCTGCTGCTGTGTGCTCCCACCCAAGCTTCCTGCTGCGCTGCTGCTGCTTCTTTTAATTATACCCCTGATATTAATCTGCTTAAGTGACCACAAAAATGTTGACTTTTTCATCCCACACACAGACCTCTAGCGGCGTTTATTGCTAACAACTTGTAGCGAACAAGCGAACGCGGGCGAGTTACTGTGGGGTGGAAAAATCAAGTCAAGAGCGAGATTAAAAATGTATTTTATATTCAATCCACATATTTTCAGTTTGCCCCACTGTTTGAGTGTACAAAAACTGCAACAACAAAAAAAAGAGGCAACAACGAAAAACTTTCTCTGCATGTAATTACGCTTGTTTAACATGGCGTATGCTTAATAATTTTTGGCACACTCCATGTATGTGTGTGTGTTTTGTTAGCTAATGATGACGATGACGATAATGATGATAGTTTAGCCTTTAGTTTTTGGTTGTTGTGTTTAAAAATTTCAATTTTAGATAAGCTTCTCATTGTTCACGCCCGCATTGCGCCTAAAACTATGCAATGCAAATTCCGTTTTGGACTGGATCCAACCGTTTGCCGCATTTACTTTACTTTGTATAAACAGAAAATCACATTTCAATACAAAAGTTGCTGCCATTTCTTTTTGCTGTCTCGTGCTTTGGCACTTTAACCTCAAAAAGGAAAACAAAGCGAAACAAAAAAAAAAAAGTTTTACACAATTTATGCCAAAAGCGGAAACGATATAATAGAAAAAGATGGCAGAAATATTTTTTATTGAAGCGGATTTGGCAAGCGAACAACTTGGCTTGTCTAGAGAAATCGAAAATAAAAAGACACTCAGTCGCAGCAACAGCAGCAGCAGCAGCAGAACAACAAACGGAAGGTGGCAATTTAATAAAATGCTTGAGTGAGTCGCCGAGTTTTGTTTCCTGTCTCTGGCAAAAGTGTAGCATACTTTTTGGCAGGCGAAAGCAGAGTGGAGCCACGTTAGATTGGTTTTACGTTTTGTCCTTGCTTGTTATTGTTTGGGTCTGTGGGTGGTTTATTTTTAAAAGGGTTTTAGTTTGCAGATGTTGGCTTAAAAGAGAGAGAGAGAGAGAGAGGGAGACAGTCCGCGTGGGAATGGGTGCAGCCTATAAGAAACAACACGAAAATAGATTGATTCTTGATGGGGATAAATCTAAAGTAGATACGAAAATATAAAGACTGTATAAACTGTATTATGTGAAATGATTAGCCCGTGCTCTAGGTGCGCAAGTGTTGTTGTAAAAGCAAGAACCAAACCTTATTCCAAACAGAAGAATTCTTAATTTTTGGAGGTTCGGTTCAAGCCAAAATAACCCAAACCCAAATAGTTTTGGTTAGACGCTGGTCTAGACCCTACTCATTTAGAAAATAATCCAGTCAACAACAGCTATGTGCTTAGGAAAGATAGAGACTTGAATGACGTGGTCGGCTACTACTTTCAATCTATACATTCTGAAAAAACAGAATATACCCAATAACATAGTCCACTGCCAGGTCCAGCAATGCTTCAATCAGTTTTTAGATATAAAAAACTAGATTTGACAGCATGCGAACGACCAAAACTTCATTTTCACCTGCTATTAAAGCTAACGCCCTTACCCAATCACAGACAGAATGCTATTTTGTTACACCAAGCGACCTAATAGACATCATTTCAAGACTGAAAAACAAACTTTCTTCAGGTATAGATGAAATTCCCAACACGGTAATAAAACACCTTCCAATTGAATTGCTCTTAGAGTACTGTTCACTTTTTAACAATATGCTTAACAATTCATACTTCCCACCACAATGGAAAACAGCTAAACTTGTAGTAATCCCTAAAAAAGAGATAGATAAAAATAACATTAAAAACCTGCGCCCCATAAGTATGCTTCCAAACATAAGCAAAATCTATGAAATAATCATAAATATCAATATTAACAGAACTGTTGAAGAAAAGAAGCTTTACAGTGAAAAACAATTCGGCTTTAAATATAAACATTCAACTGTACACGCAATCAACCTGCTAGTATCCGAAATCAACTGGGCATGGAACAAAAAAAATGTCACTGGAGCTTGCTTTATAGACCTTGAAAAGGCTTTTGATACGGTTTGGACTAAAGGCTTGATAGTCAAACTTGTGCAATATAACTTTCCCTTGCATTTACTAGTCCTTATATACAATATGATAACAGAAAGAAAATTTAGAGTTAACATCAATAACTCTACGAGCACAAGGGACTTTAATGTCACTAATGGCCTTCAACAAGGCACGGTAAATGCCCCAATCCTTTTCAGCTTATTTTTGAATGACCTCCTACATAAAGTCGATAAAATAATAGCCTTTGCGGACGATATTGTGATATACCACTCTGACGACACAGTGTCTAAAATAAACAGCCACCTTCAGAAGAACTTTAATCTTATTGAAAATTATGCCATTAACTGGCATTTAAAAATTAACAGCAACAAATGCGAAAGTATCCTTTTTCGCCCACCAGTGGCTAAATGCAACAATAATATTAGGAAGAATTGGAAAAAATTTCAAGTCTCAACTTGTACGAACTCTCTCATCCCACTTTCCGGAAAAGTCAAATATTTAGGAATCTATATGGATAAATTCCTGTATTATGACGAACATGTAAACCTTCAAATTAAGAAGACGACTAACGCTTACTATGCTTACAAAAAAATGTTCGGAAGTAAACTTATAGATAGCAGAACCAAGACAATAATGTACCAATCTCTTTTAAGACCTATTCTAACGTACGGATGTTCGATATGGTATAATATTTCTCCATCCTACATGGAAAGGCTGAGGAAATTCGAAAGGAAAATTCTAAGAGCGTGTACGTCAATGTACAGAGACCCCAGATCCGATTTTCAAAAATATATTTCGAACCAAAAGCTATATAATGCCACAGAAATTGTCAGAATTGACAACCATATCTTTAATTTAACCAGAAGTCACATAATGAGATGTATGGACGATGCCGAAAATATTTTAATAAGAGCGCATTACTATGAGAGCGATGCATATTTCGTACGGTGCCTCAAAAATGGCTTCACCCCACCCGAAATATTCGTATACTTGGATAAAAACAAACTTACCCAAAATGCAGACGGCATACCTATAATGTATCACATTTATAGAAGAGCCAATAAAAAGTCAATTACAGAGCATAAACTATCAGAAACAAACAAAAGATTTGACATTTCAATTTCAGATAGGGACAAAAGAATTAGCAACCTGATTAGGAACAAGTGCTGGTGGACTTCTAACTAGGGCCAATAGTTCTTTTATTCCTTTCCCCTTTTATCTTAATTCTAGAAAACCTTCAGGCAATGTTTTTCCTAACCTTTCATTGCAACCCCACTACAAAATAGAATAAATATTTATTTATAAGTAGATTTATCTTAAAAAGAGAAAACAAAATAACACAACTTGAAATGAGAGCTCGATTGGAGACTAGATTTAAGAATAAAATTTATGTTACTTAATTTAGTTAGTATATATTTAGTATAAAACTTGAATAAACTAAATGAAATGAAAAAAAAAAAAGTTTTGGTTTTGAAATTGTTTGTCCCGTTATCTCACCTTTAATTCAATTACTGACTTAATCAAACTGTCCTCAATTTTACAATTAAATGCATCGGCATCAGTCGAGGAATCTGGTTGAAATATCTCATGAGGACTTTGCTGTCCCTCGTTTGAGGACTTTACTTTCTGTAAGGAGTTTACTGTGCCTCAATGTTGTACTTAAGGAGGGGACTTTACTAAGGCTTGAATGCAAATGTGGACTGGCCCCGATAAATTGAAGGCTTTAATGTGCCTCGATTGAGGGCCTTAATCTGCCTCGTGTTGAGGACTTTGCTGTGCCTCGATAGATTGGGGGCTTTGATAAAGTAATGATGTCGGTATTATTGCTATGACTGAACCCGAATCAATAAGAAATTGTTTGAAATTTTCACCCTTCCAAATTGTTCTTACTTCTTTCCCCCTGCTCCCCACCATTATTTACAATTTGCATAATTCATTTCCTATTCCAGTACAAATTTGTTTACCTTTTCATATCTTTCAATATAACAAATTTCATGTTTAGTCCCCCACATAAACACTCGACAAACGACTTTACATTTCCGTTCAAATTGCTGCAACAGCAAAGTGCACTTAACTTTTATGACACTCTCTGACCTGACCCTGCGCTAAAAACCCACAGACATTGCCATACAACAGATATAAATACTTCAAAAGTGTGTTGTGCTCAAAGGAGGAAGAAAAAGTGCAGTAATAAAACCGATTTGCATTAGGTTAAGTAAAAAACATAAAGAAACATGGCACAAGCGAAGCGCAAATGCCAAGCAAATCGAATGAGTAAGCAAAAGAAAACTGCAACGTGGTAATCAGAGCAATTTACATGCAAGCAAAACTTCAAACAGACAAGAGCCCAAGCGGAGGGAGGGTTATTAAATTTGCAAATAATCTGCAATTTTTTTTGGGTGTTGCATACTTAAGGGCGCGGGCGCACGAAAAAAGTGCAACCCAAACGAGACAAGTCAACATTTTCTTCATGTTTATTCGCGGGGGAACATATGAATTTTTGCTTTTCACTGCATATGAAATCGATATGCAAATGTTGTGCGAGGACGAGGACAACACGAGGACGACGACGATGATGATGATGATGATGCACGTATTGTTTGCTGGTAAACATGATAAAAATTCAAATTAGCCATTATGACAAGGCGAATGTTCTTGGCGTTGAAATGCAAAATGTGCTCTAAAGAAATTACCGGAAGGCACACAAACACACACAAGCTGTGAGGTTCACAAAACCTTGAACCAAGTACAAATTGTATTTGCATTTCTGTTGTGTTGGTCGATGGAATCAATGGGAATTTAAAGCAGCCGTCAGAAAGGTGAAAGTTAACAGGAGAAACGCTGAAGAAATTGGTAAATGAAAACCCTTAAATTAATGAGGTTTCGTATTAATTTTCATTGAAAATCCACAAAGAACAAGCAACAACGCGGGTATTGTGCAAAAAATAATCTGTTTAAGCTCAAGTTTTTTCTTTTTAGCGCTCCAAGTCACTTTAACTTTAGTTTTATAGCCTTAATATTAACAATAATTTAAAAGAATTAGTTTAGCATAAATTTACTTTATTTAATGAACTTTCACTAAACACGTAGTTTTACTAAGTACTGAACACACCAAAGACAGAACAAAATGAAGCAAGCAGAATTGGTCCTCATTGACTCACAAATTAAATATTATTGAGATTGGACAACGATAACCCGTGCCGAATTGATGCCAAACTTCTTACATGAAAATTTGTACTGACTTACTACACAGTACAACACTATAAAAAACCCCGGCATAAGACACTTAAATTTTGATAAAAGGGTCCCCTGTAAGCATCACCTCATACCCAATTTTTCAAATGAAGCTTCGGTTCGCGTTTTATGGGTACTTTTGTACTTGCAACACACAACGACAACAATTTTAAATTAGTTTTTAATGGTTTAAAATAAAATTCTCAAAAATTCAGCAAATGTGGACAGGGTCATGGGGAACGCAATATAGAAAATTCACTTCAATCGTGCAATCGGTTAAGGTACATCCAGAAGAAGGTAAACCTTAATTCTTGAATATTTTTAAAAGCGCTCAGTAGATTTTCATTAAAATCGTTTTTATACCCTTTACCCATTAAAAATGGGTAAAAGGGGATCATAAAGTTGTGCAAATGTATGTAACAGGGAGAAGGAATCATTTCCGACCCTATAAAGTATATATATTCTTGATCAGCATCAACAGCCGAGTCGATTTAGCCATGTCCGTCTGTCCGTCTGTCCGTCCGTCCGTCTGTCCGTCTGTCTGTATGAACGCGTCGATCTCAGAGATGGTAAGAGATAGAGGTTTGACATGTATGGGACAAATGCTTCTTTTATCTGCACGCAGATCAAGTTTGTTTCAAATTTTGGCCACGCCCCCTCCCGCCCCGCAATTTGGAAAAAACGTTATATCTCCCACAGTTTTGAAGATAGACGATTCGTACCTTCTAGAGATAGTTAGTAATTAGCAAAATGAATCGATTTGCCGAAGAAATGATAAAAATCGGATGAACGGTTCACAAGTTATGAGCAAAAAAGTGAACCAAGCCCCCGCTACCACCCCACCCACCCTAAAAAAAATGTTGCATACTTTTCGGATGGTCACCCACGAAGGACGTTACGTTTTTTCAGAGAACACTGTTTATCGAAGTTTTAATTACGCTCGTTGTCAATTGTAACAGGGTATATCGAAGTCGGGCTAGCTCGACTTTAACTCGGTCTTACTTGTTTATTATGGTATAATGGGCTATTGCATGTCCCTAAGAGATGGTACGCCACAGCCAAAAAACCGCGATATGGAGTACCATGTTAAGACTCACCCACAAATCTTTTCATAAACTTGTTTTCCTCTCAACTGTTGACCCTCTTTGCCTCAACTTAACCCCTCTTTCGGCTACATCGCTCAGAGAGAAAGTACTGAAATGTTTCAATTCGGCACGGGTTACCATGGTCCTACCTTCTTGAAATTTTATTTATAGCTATTTTGACTTAAAAGTAAAAAAATTAGACGGTATGCGTAAAAAACACGACTTTAATTTTTGGTACGCACTAGTATGTATATCTTGTTTAATTACCAAGATCCAAGTTCACTTATATGGAGATAAACAAAGTTTGTCCAGATTTTTGTAGACCAGCTTAGTTTATAGCAGCGGTGAGCAGCCTCATAGCCCTTTTTAACAGAGCAACATGGCGCATTGTTTACAACAACCACGCGCTGATGGAAAACAGATGACAAAAAAACTATTCTTTCTGTTATTCTGTAATTGGTCTATAGAATCAGAACCAATTGGCCTATTAAAACATATACACACATACATACACAAAAGACACTTTCGGTAGTCACGGCGTAGAAAAGTGTTTCATGGAATTAAATGCTCATAGAGATTTTATTGAACAAAGAGCACGTTGAGAAAAGACAAAGGTGAAATGTCATTCATTTCGTTTCTCTTTTTAATCGTTTCCAATGGTGACTGTAGAAGTTACCTCTCTCTCTCTCCCTCTCTTTCTAATATATAAACAAATTTTAGTAATGTTAAACAAAAATTAAATGAAGTACCATAAATTCATATGAATTTGTAGTACCCCCAGAAGCTAAATATGTATTATTATCTCCCGAAAAAAACGCTTATTATTCTCACGTAGAAAAGTGCTTATTCTATCCCTATCTATGAAGAATCTATTTTCCATCCCCCGAAAGGAACGTTTTCTTATTCTTATGAAGAGACTTTCTTATCCCTCCCAGGATAAAACGCTTTCTTTTTCCTTAATAAAGATC
Organism: Lordiphosa stackelbergi; assembly: GCA_018904235.1. Classification (NCBI taxonomy): domain Eukaryota; kingdom Metazoa; phylum Arthropoda; class Insecta; order Diptera; family Drosophilidae; genus Lordiphosa; species Lordiphosa stackelbergi. The sequence continues at coordinate 17,018 of JAEIFU010003700.1, read as the reverse complement.
TCTTTCTATCTCCAAATACGAACGCTTTTCTACCCCGCAAAAGTGTTGCAGAGTGGCACAATTCTTCCCGAAAGATTTGTATTTTCCAACATTTTCTACTTAGGCAAATGAAAATTAGGTTAAAGTATCATGAGTAGACAACGGATTTTAGGTGAAAACATATTTTTATTGTGTGGTCCAAAAAATTTCTGATTGCATACAAATTTGTTGCATGAAAAGTAGAATAATTTAAATCCTCACGCGTTTTGCATATTTGCAAATCTTCGACCCTAAAAGCATATTTGAGAATATGCTAACATATTTTAACCTATTTTGACTTATTTTGAATATATCTTATGCTTTTACATATTTAGAGAAAAATATATGCTACCAAGTGGGCGTCTGAGTTTAGATAATGGAAAAGGAAGGACGAAAAAGAGAATTGTATTTAAAATCACTTTATCGTGATTGACAAATCATATTGTAGCGCAGTATTGCACCATATTAAAATACCAATTAAGTTGAAAATCATTTCATTACTATTGCATTAATTAGCACACTTTAGCTTGTGCTCTCAATGGTAGTTTAATCAATAATTCCTTAAAAAACTACTTTTAAATACCACAAGCAACTATATAGCTATGATTGTGATCTTACCGATCCGCGATACCATGGATGACCAATGGTGATGAGGAAAAATGGTGGAGAAGAAAAAAATCCGAAACGTGATCAGCTCCATTATTTTCGCTTGCAACGTGCAGGAGTCTGCCAGGTGCCAAGCAAAAACCGAAATTTCATAATATTTTTATTATATGGTTCGCGTTCCCGAATCACTTTTTGCTCGTATGTGAACTGAACACACTCACAAAATTCGGTACTGCCTTTTGCGGTTACTACTATTCGACTCCTACCTTACGAGAAAACAGAAGTGCAATACAATTCAAACCATTTACCTTAATTGTGCTTGAATAGTACGCTATGAAAGCATTTACAGAGCTTGCCTGTGTATAGTACCTGCTCGAGGAATTTTTAAAGTGGTATTTTGAGAAGAGCATATTTTGACATATTTTAACCTATTTTAACACATTTTGACCTATTCGAACCTATTTTAACCTATTTTAGCATATGCTTTTTACCTAAAAAAAGTATATTTTGGATATGATCATCTTAAAAAAATTTTAAATATTTTTTATTAGCCCAATGCCAAAATTTTGAATATTTTTAGACCAAAAACAAAAAAAACCTAAAATCCGATGTCTAATCATGAGGCATACATTTTGATTACCTTTTACTGTGCTCTGTACGAAGACGGCTACGCACAACAAATTTATTTAGATTTAGTTAAAATACAGTATATCCAAACACTGGCAATATTCAAACAATTTGTTGCGTGAAGAAGACTTTCGCTGCTAAGAATAAGGGTCCCCGTTGACAGACAACAACTTCTCGCCATCCGCTAAAAGAATACATGCAGTTGTTTTTTAAGAACTCAAATTAGATTGCGTTGCACGGTCAACATGTGAAGTTAAGCTTTCCTTATTGATGCTGCTGCAGATGACCCCAAACGAAAAAGTTCAATCGCGGCCTGTAACTCCTATTTCACTTGGGGTCGAAATACAGTCGACAAAAATCATGGGTCGTCCTAACGGATCAATACGACAATCGAACCGAATTGACTCTTAGTGACACGGAGCATTTGGAGATAGCGACCAATCGCAGCACATTAGTTCGTCAGTTAACTGATTTGGGCTCACAAAACTCCATAATCTGGTCTATCACTCGACTGCATCATGGTCCATACTTAAAGAATTTTTTCACCTCTCTTATTCATATTTCTTCATGCTCGTTCTCAGCTTGATTTGTGCAGCATCATGGTCCATTTTTACTTTTCTTTTCTATAAATAGGTTCCTCAAAAATTAAAAATTAGTCAAAGCGATCTCAAATTTGGGCCAAAAATTAGTGTTTGAACGCCTATTTCAGTTCATTTTGTTTCATACTGTAGACAATTTAAACATTAAATTCAATTAGTTAGCAGTGAAGCACGCGGATGTACTAGTCAATTACGCATACTAGTTTCTCAGTTCTAAAGCTTCCGTTCAGAAACTTTGCACAAAGTCTTCGTGCTTTTACACAGATTTTGCAAAATTTGGTCAAAATCGGATGACTATATCTTATAACAGCCATTGGAACTATCGGTCGAAAAATGGTTTAAAAATTGCACGCGCAACTTGTACTGCCCCTTAATGAATTTTAGAATTCATTAGAGACCCTTTGAAAGGAAGAATTGAAATCGCCTAAAATGGACGGAGTACGTTTATTTCGATTTGATTTCGGAGACTCCAAATTTTAACTCACTAAAAAAAGCTTGCCTTAAACTGAGACTGAAATTAAATAGGTTGTCTTTCAACCGATGACAGTCAACGAAAATACTTGATGATGCAAGTTTGTGTTGAAAAAACAACTGTGAAAATAAAATAAATCAATTAGCGTTTCGGTTCAAAGTATATCTGGTTTTGCAGCTATAAAAAACATCAAAAAAGTTCATTTGAAAGTAAATTTAAAAAAATAAGAATTGTTCTCTTTCAAACTGACGTTCTCGCCTAGCCCTTACCACCTCGTTCCTAGTCCCGCCTCTTCAGTTAAGTTCTAATCATAATTAGCACTCACGCAATAGTTACCAACTTTAAAAAACATCTAGCAAAATGTGTTAATTCACACATTAGCAGCCAACAGCAACTGCGAACACACGGGGCTAAGCCAGGCACAAAAACGCAGTGAAATAAAAATATTTGAAAAAAAAAAACAAACATTAAAACTCATTTAAAAGAGCTCAACAATTTTCACAAACAAATGCGAGCAGGGGACTAACGCAGCGCCGCAGCTGAAGCAGCAACAAAGTTGTAAATCAAGTTTTTCTAGTTGAGAATCTTTTTGAGATGAGATTCTTTGTATTCGCGCTCATCTCACTTAGTTGCAGCTAAAACGTCAATCAGTCCAAATCGTTGTCGGCCCTTATCGCGCACAAAACACAAAACATTCCAATTCGCGCCAATTGTTTGGTATTTAAATACCAAAAAAAACATAAAGCACAGTTGTTGTTGCTCACTTTGATTGCAGTTGCATGTGTAGCTGCTGTTGTGACGTTGCTTAATTAGTTGCCATCGATGTCTGGGGCTGACTTTTCATTTCCACGCCCCTCTCTCTCTCTCTCTTACTGATTGATGTCAATTTATTTTTAGTGATTTGATTTTAGCCTTTGTGTTGTGTTGTCGTCGCGAAAAAATAAAACAAAATTATATTGGAAATACGGCAGAAAAAATAAAACTGAAATCGATTTAAAGTGAAGAATTAATTGTGTGTTACTGCAGTGCGAATATATATAGAATTAAAAGAAGGAGGAATACAATACAGGGTGACTATAGATTGGATAGGAGATGTGGGATATACATAACTAGGAGACGACAGGATTTTAAAGTGAGTAAACAATTTTTTAAAAAAGTGCAAGTTTAATTAAGGAAAGTGTAATAAAAAAGTATCCACGTCCCAAAGTGAAAATAAAAGTCCATTAAACAACATTAAATTAATATTTATTATAACTTTAAATTTAAAGCTGGCTTTCATTTTGTGAAGAATTTTCACTTTTGTGTTACTATTTTTGTTTCATAAAAACTCACTGAAAGCATTTCTCAAAGTTTCTTTATTTACCCTTGAAAGGGAATTTTAAATTAACTTATAAATTAACTGCATCCAAAAATAATACCGAATCTAATATTGTGGTAATTCTTTATGATCTTGTTCTTGAATTTTTATAATCGTTGATCAAAGAAAGGAAGTGATGATGCAAATGCAATTCGTATTGCATTTTCTTCGAGGTTTTAAAAAAATCCTAATAATTGCCATTGTTTTTAGTAGGCTTCTTAATTTACCATTCCCTCCCTTTAGGACATGCGATCTACGTATTAGAATAAATCTAGTGTAAATTGTTAAAAAAAAACTGTTTGCTTGACAGTACCTTTTCCTTTGCTTTGCATATATTACGTGGTTGCTTTCTTTCATTTCGGACGGTTTCAACACTAAAACAATTAATAAATTGAATTGATATGATTATCTTACATAAGGCTAAAAACTCATGAAAATACATAAAACAACAATTGTTTACCATTTAGTTGATTGACGTTTCAGTTTGCTAAGCCAAATTCGAATGACGCTTGGCTAACTATAAAGCCTTTTACTGAAAATGCAAGGTACAATTTCAGCAAGATAGACGGGATCTCACAAATGAGGGTACAAGGACACCTCAACACAGTTTGTCAAGGCACTACCATTCAGCTCCTCCAAGAGAAGAGCTTGATAGGGATGCCCATATCCTCATACGATGGAATAACCTCCCGCATGCGCTGTAGCTAGGGTCACGTGGTCCTCGTTTAACCTGAAAGGAAAAACATCTTATTTCTGGTCTGGGCCCTAATGGGTCAATGCCTTATTAGAAGCCACGAAGCGGGCTTTTGTGTAAATGTGTCTTATATTAAACTAGAATTTCGGAAAAAATAATGTCGTCAATTGGGCCACGCGCTTACTTTCCGCCCTTACAACCTGAGATGGTATGGCAAACGTCAATTTTTTATGTGAAACATCTTCGTACCGAAGCACGATTTTTATCACTCACGATGGGCCGGGGGGAAGTACTCAGAGCAAGGTTCTGGAAGAGGCTGGGTGTGATTTGTGGGATCTGGTGTCCTGGGATTGGGTGCCTGGGAGTGAGATCTTTGTGGTTCTGGGGGGGGACTGAGTGGGATCTGGGCAGGATCAGGGTGGGATCAGTGGAACCATTCCGGATTGCAGTTTTGGGTGGTATCTGGATACATCGGGATCTGCGTGGCATTTGGCCGGGATATGGATCTGATGTGGGGGGGATCTGAGGGACAAGGGTGGGATCTGGGGGACTGGGTATGATCTGGGCTTCATTATCTGGATAGGATCTAAGTGTTGGATGGGTAAAATGGGTGGGAGCTGCTTTTTTGGTTGGATCTCACCTTGGAAGGTGGGTGGTGAAACATCATCCTTTGACATACAATAAACAAGACTTCTTGAAAAATGAAAGAAACGGCAAAGAGATCTTGATGGTGTTATGTCTATGCCTGTTAGTTTTCTTCTACCTAAGGAGTGCCCGGTCGATAATTTGTTTTAGGAGCTTAAAAATTATTTAAACTTAGCATATGTTTCATCAGTGGCTCCGTGTTATTTAACGTTCACTCATACTTTTTATAATCATCTACCTTTCTCGACGTCAATTTGGCACATTTGATCCAAATCCGCTTTGAATATTAACCGCCCCCTGGTGTGGCCCTTCCAAGTGCTAATCGTACCACGGTAGTGCATGATCAATTAAAAACTGGCGAAATATTGAACTCAGGCATTTTATATTGATTTTATACAAAGTCGTTTTTATATTGAAGGCTTTAAGCTATCCTCTATTTTTATTTTTAAATCGTTTGTCTTGATCTCTGCGTTAATGTATTTAGTTATGCCATTTACAATCGAAAATGAGTTTCGGTTCGAAAAATTTCTCATCCTAAAAATACATATTATTCCATAAAGCGCATAACAAAAATTTGTTCGCCAAAAACATTAATAACAACGAGAGCGTAAGTTAAAGTCGACGATATACCGACTTCGATATACCGTTACTCATGAAAAACAAATGTTTAACAGTGTTTCCCGCGTTTCTTAGTGTGACCATCGAAAAGTATGGCAAGATTCTTTTGAGGGTGGTAGCGGGGGAATTTTTCTCATAACTTGAGAACCGTTCATCGATCTTTATCATTTTTCGGCAAATCGATTCATTTTGCTAATTTCTAACTATCTCTAGAAGGAATCCTCTATCTTTTAAAACTGTAGGAGATATAACGTTTTTCAAAATTGCGGGGGCGGGAGGGGGCGTGGCCAAAATTGGAAACAAACTTGATCTGCGTGCAGATAAAAGAAACATTTGTCCCATACATGTCAAACCTCTATCTCTTACCATCTCTGAGATCTAGGTGTTCATACAGACAGACGGACGGACGGACGGACGGACGGACGGACGGACGGACAGACGGACAAGGCTAAATCGACTCGGCTGTTGATGCTGATCAAGAATATATATGCTTTATATGGTCGGAAATGATTCCTTCTGCCTGTTACATGCTTTTGCACGACTTTAGTATACCCTTTTTACTCTACGGGTAACGGGTATAAAAACAAAGCACAAATTTTAGTGAGTCTTTTCTATTAAGCTTTTTATTTATTCACTTTTGCAAATACGATAAACTGGTTACATCAATTTTCATAATGCTTTGATAAATCAGCTGACTTCGAGAGGCTGCTAAAAGAGAAGAGTTGCCACCTGGCCGAAAAAAATATATTTTTAATCTCGAGTTATTCACTTTTTAATAATTAAAGTCACTTTTGAAATTAATACCATCGATTTTTTGACTTTATGCCAGAAAAAATCGTCATTTCGCCAAAGTGCATTGCCCAGCTCTAATAGTGGGACAGTACTAAAATATAGAATGAACAAATTAAAGATTATTTCAAAATGGCCATTAAATCGTTAAGGACTCATAGCTAGAGATGGGCTCGCGACGGGATTCCAGCGGACATCCCAGTAGTTTATTTAAAATTTGTTGGTCGGGATCGCGACGATATTGTTTATTTGCTCTTAATTTGCCAAATTAACATTTTCAGACCCTTTTGCGTAGATGGGAGTCCTTCTTAATGGTAAATGTATGTTTCGACAAAGGAAATAGATTTGGCCATCGGACAGCAAACATTAAATGGCTAACAAAGACTTAAGGAAAATTCAAGGGAATTCCAGGGGTTGGTGCTAGTGACAAAGGACAAAAAAATCGCGCGATTTTTGTATCATAAACTCCATACCACGCGCGCGTTAAAAAAAAATTTTGCTTGTGCCGCTCTTTCTTTTTTCCCAAACCAGGGCCACAACCCGAAATTAATTTCTGTTTGAGTCAAGGCATTTATATTGGCTTAAATTATTTTTTGCTTGTACAGCAATCGAACAAGCATCCCATTCTTGTTTTCTAAATAATATAACCGTAATCGAAATGGGACGAGTTAGACAGCGTTACCAATTCGTTGAAAAAATTTGTTGAAAAATTTGATGTATACAAGTCTGTGTTTACGGAAACCGCTTGTGAAATGTGGATTTTAATTTATTTCCGAAATATTGCTCGTTTCTTGGGCCATAATGTGGCAATTCGCCCTTCTCAGAGCCTTTCTATGTTTTGTGTAAGTTTGTGAAAATGAGTAATTTTGTTAATTCTTGTTGGTGCACCTCAGAAACACTGAAACCATTTAATGAATCAATTTTTTTGTTCTATCACTCAGTTTGCCCCGTGTTTTATACATTTTTGACGGTTAAAGTGCATTTATACATAAAATTTGAGAATTTCGATTTAGCTTCATGATAAAACTTTGAAAATTATGCAGGAAATTAAGGGTGAAATTGAATATTTGTGGTGTTAATAATTTGGAAATGATAGTGCAGTTGAATTCTAGAGGTAACTTCCAAAATTGTTGTATATTACTTAGAGCATTATGACAGCCGAAACACTTTGGAAGTGTGGTTTGTGGAAATAGGGGAGATAGCGTCTGTCGTCGTGGGCTGCTCCATGTAGTTTAGAGCGATAAAAATACGTACCATATGTGGAACCTTTCGTGAATATTGACTTTATTACCTCGAGTTCGGTTAGTGAAGGCGGTGATACTACGAAGTTATAGTTCTATTTGTTGGTTCTATAAATAGTTTGTGCGTTTTCTTTCCACTTCCAGCATTACACTACTATAAATTTGCAAAACCGGAAAATATTCTGTTTATGTATCGTAAAGCCGGAAATCAAGGGCATGTTACTTTCGTATAGTAGAACGAGAGAGAAACAATTTAATGATTTAGTATGTCATTATGTTCCTAAATATGAAGTTATGATTTACAAAGACAGATATTATATTTTGGAGTAAAAACTAAATTCGAAAGAAGTAAATTTTTTTATATAATTTTATTTAAGGAGGGTACGTTAAAACCTTTGCCTTGGTTTTTAGTAAAGACTAAGACGCATATTTTTATTATTTCCCCCTTTGGAAGGGATTATCTATCTCAAATAATACAACCCCCGATGTCCATAATGACAGCTTTAACAAAATATCTCTTCAACAATTAATTGCTTGAGTTCTGAATATAAACACATTTGTACCTAAAACTTGTCCAGCGTTTTTAGCTTCAGTCAAGATTCCATTCAAAAAGGACAACCCTGTGCTCGAACAATGCAGCGTTGCTTCTTTCTTTTTTGTTTTTTTCTTCCTCTCTCTCAGTCCAATTAAATGTCGCATGCCGGATCAATCGAAACGAATCGGTAAAATATCTTTTGTTGTGTCCCTCTAAAATTAGCCACCCAACGGTTTGAGTTGCAAATTAAATTCTAGACGATCATCATCATCTATCTATAGGTATAAAAGCAGACCATGGCTAATTCCTCAATTGCAATCAACAGGGAAAACTCGATGCCAGCAATTGTCTCTGAACAACAAACAGAACAGAATCACAAAAGACTTGAAAACCACACGCAAAAAGTGCGAACATTGAAAAACTTGAATGTTGTGTTTTAATAAGAGAGAGCCCTAAAAACTCATTTGTTTATATTATTTGTTAAACGTAAAACTCTAAACAAAATAATAAAAAGTACAAAAATATCCATACTCGTTGTGCGTGGCTAAAAGTGTTTTGCGAAATAAAAGGAAATAAAACTACCTGAACAGAAGAACAGGAAAAGAGAAGTGTTAACTTGATGATAATTGCGAGTTGATTACGTGTTTAATATTTATTAAATTTGCTTACTGAATTTTCCACTCATTCAATTTCGATTCTTTTTGAGATCTGTTGTTGTTCTTAACGCTGTGTGTGTGTGTCAATGTGTGCGTGTGTATGTGTATGTGTATTTGTGTGCGTGTGTCAATAAGTGTGAAGTATTTTCAAGAAATTTTCTCTTCTTCGTTCAACGTCGTCGTCGTCGTCGTCGTCTCGTCGCCGCCATTTGACATGATAAATAATTCAACTGCAATTGGTTTCGTAAATAGCCAAAAAGGAGAGAGCGAAGATGATGCTGAGCAGCAGCAGCAGCAGCAGCAGTACCAGCACATAGCCCACAGCAGCAGTCAATTATCGTCAGTAATTGAGAATTTATCCAATAATAGCGACATCGCAGCCACATTGTCCTTGCCATCGTTGTCTCCGTCATCATCAGCCACGCAACAGCAGGCCACGCATAAATCCTATCCGCCAATAAATTCAGCATATTGGCTGCCATCGTCGCATCCATCACCGTATGCAGTGCCAGGTAGGCAAAAATCTGTCTGTTAGAGATGACAGTGTGACACGAACAATCTGAAATGAAATGAAAAATCTTTATTGACAGCATTAAGAAGCTTTAGTTTTATTTTTCATCCCAGGGTGGGTTCATGAGTAAGTGAACAAATATGCTTTACCAAAATGCTTAACTGAACAAGTGAAGGTATTCCTCTTTAATTGCTCTTTTAGGTTTAGTTTCTCTGTTGATAATCTCTCATTTGTTCTATTTGTTCAGAGTAGTTGCTCACTCAATTGATCTGGCTTGTTCAGTTGCTCAGCTGTTGACTTTGCTTTAAGTGATTTGCTGATATGGCAACTCTTCTTCAACTCTTCGGCTACTGGCAACTGAGAGAGAGAGAGAGAGATCTTTCGAAAGCTCTCTCTTTTATGCTTTGACACAGCAAGCAGCGAGATTTAAAGCTCGTTGGTTGAAATGCCAAGCAGATTGAATACTTTTAACTTTACTTTAACTTACACTGCAACTGAGCAAGTGAGAGCAACTCCCTTACTTTTACCCAACACTGCTAGCCATCCGTCAACTCTGTGACAACACTTGTCCATCTTTATTGACATCACGTGCTCCTACTCCCCCTTCAGTTACTCACTTATTGATGGTCCGTTGATGTTGCAGTGTTATCTACCTTGTCGCAGGAGTAGCCAAAAGGAGTTGATGTCCAAATTGCCCTGCGCCACCTTACACACACACACACACACACACATTACATTGGCGTCCTTCTCAATTTCTGCCTCCTTCCATTTGCCTGACTTTTAAAATTGGGTAATTAAAGCAATTTATTGGTCGCGTAGTACTCGCTGTCATTCGTTGAGCCACTGCAAATTGGGATTTGAGGATTGGAATTGAAGAAGCCAAGGAAAATAATAAAAGATGGTCATTAAGCTAATTGGTTCAGCTAAGTATTTTGTTGCCAAAATAATTGTTGGAGGGTGGAATAAAAATGAGAATGATTGCATTTCAATGAAGAAAGAAACTTGTTAACCAACTTACTAAAAGGTCATTGAACAAAATATTTAAAAGGATAGACTAAAAGCTCATTGAACAAAATATTTAAAATGGTAGAATTATTCGAGTTAAGTCGAATCGAATAGAATATGTTTTAAACTCGATTTTATTTATATTACTGAATTTTAAACCTGAATAAATGGAACATCCTAAAGTATCTGCCATGAAGTCGCATTCCACACAAAACCCCTCTTGCAGTTCTCTTTCAGGCAAGAATAAATGTTGTAGTAGATACACCTTCGAACAGTTCATGAGCATTATTCGACCTGAGTACTAAAGCTTTTAAGTTAAAGATTGCCATGCCCATGTTAATAAATGGAGCTTAAATATGAAACTGCGAAAGCTTTTGTACAACTTTTTGCTTTAAACATGGAGGAATAATATTAGATGAAAGTTGCTCAGTCGTACACCTGCCCTAAGAAAAATTGTCAGAACTGGTTCGCTCATTTAAGCTCTCTATAAGAGCTTTTTGATTTATATCGTTTAGCACCAGCAAAATTGAGAGGCAGCGCAAACGTTCTCTCTAATATTCTTTGCTCCATGCTTGAACATCACTGCACAACGGTCTAATTGAGTACATTGAGCAGAGAGCTCACTGACCGGTCGCCATACCGGTTATAGTTGTATATTTGTAATCATGGTCACGCCTGCCAATCAATTCAATCCTGGCTTTCTGGGTTATTTTGAAAGTAGAGTAGGACGGCAATTTTATTGACTCTGTGTGACTCAAATATGCATGGCAGCATTAGAGGCGCTCAGGTAACATTAGGAAGTAAGCGCTTTTGCTCAGAGCGCGAGTGAGCTGACCACAAAAACAACATTGCTTTTTATTTCCCTTTAAAAAAAAAAAAAAAAAACATATAGGTGTGGGGGGGCACCACACAAATTTTAATGTTTAATGTTTTAACCCGGGGTGACAGTGCCCCCAAGGGGGCCTTACCTTTTTCGTTGCTTCATGAATTAGGTGTAAATTGCCGAATGATTGTTACGACTTCAGTACCTCCAATTGTATATATGCATATGCAAAAATAATTGTTTTCCTTATAACTCGACTATTGTTCAAACGATCTTCACCATTCCTTTGACGGATCGTAGAAAGTACGCACCACCTATCTGCAAAGCAGGTAGCAAAATCTGCAGGAGGCGTAGTAAAAATTGAAAATTAACTTGATATACTTTATAGTGTCGGAAATGATTCCTTCTGGCTGTTATACACTTTTGCACAAACTTAATTAACTCTATGTAGCTTTGGGTACAGAGCAGAGCTGTAATGTATTCATTACTTCCCGTATTTAATTACTTTTCATTACTAAAAATTCAATTTTTCAGGTAATAAAAAACAATTCCGATGATACGATTATTTAATAATTGTAATTAACATGGAATTTTGATTATTCAGTGATATTCCAAAATTTAATTACTTTTACAATACTTAGAAAGTAACTGTAAAGTGATTATTGAGTAATTGTGCTTGAAAGTTGAATTCTTAGATAAAACGAGTTCCATTTAAGAACACAATTTAATTTTTTCTTAATTTTGAAATATAGATATTCAATTTTGGAAGAATACCATTTTGATGACGTCAATAGCAACAATTGTTCCATTCGTTGCTACTCGCTTGGCTCTGTTGTGAAGTGCTATTTTTTGCATCTGTTTTAATTGCGGTGGTTTAATTGTCTTGGGGGAAAATTGCTCTTCATTGTCGGGAATCTGATGAAATTCAGCAAATTGTTATAGCGGAAGCAGTGAAATATGCTTTGACTCATGGAAATACCATGGACTCAAGATTACATATAATCCCCAAACAATCAATTTTTCGACGAAACCATTGGTTTCGTAACAAAAATCTTTTTGCAATTTGATGACTTCTTGTTGCGGTGTCCAGGTACCCAAACGAGGTGGATGCGCAACTTGTGCTACCCTCCAAAGACTTCATAGTAATATTTGGTCATATGAAAAGTGGAAAATATCGCGATTCTTTTAAAAGTTCGATCTACAACTCGTATTTAACCGTCTATCTTGCCTATCATCTTACAATAAATTTGCCGATTTCGCAATGTTTTGGATTGTTCAATCTGCTACTTTATATATTTACCAACGCCTGCGCTTTCGTTAATATTCAAATGAAAATTTGGCAATTTTTTGGTGCTATCATCTCTTAAAGATGGGTCTTCAATTGGCATTTATCCAAACTTTATATTAATATTAGATCCTTGAAATGCAAATTCCTGCATTGTTATCTAATCATCAAGCGGCTTATGAAATACTCTTATTGTACCATTCCTTTTTGGACCATTCAAGTCCAGATTATCAACTATCTGAGTGCCAAATTTCAGCCCAATAGATTGCGTAACACACGGGCAAACATACAAACTGTCACTTATATTATTAGTAAAATTAATAAATAATGATTGTTTTGGCCGGCTCAAGGTCAGGTGTATTTTATGTGCATTCCCCGTCAGGATTCGTATTCAGGGAGTGCACAGCGTCCGCTCTGTCAGCTGTGGAGTTGGAAAACTGAATAAATAAAGTTTTAGATGGAACCCAACCAATAGATAATAGTATTGACGCGTTGCTATCTGCAAAAAAACACTATATTAAAGAACAGTTGGGAAGATATTTGCTTGATCTGTCGACAAATTTCGAGATTTTTCAAAAATATACAAAGATAACGATCAGGTATAAAACGCCACTAACGTCGTCAGCCCCAGCTGAAAGAATTTTTTGAATTTGAAATTTAATGGATAATAGGAAAAAAACTTGTTAGTATATTTAAGCAAAAAACCATGAACTTGTGATAATTGGGCTTTAGTTATTTTATTTTGCCTAAAAATGAATAATTCAACATTTCAAGCACAATTACTAAAGAATCATCCTTTACAGCTACAATTACCTAAGTAATTGTAAAAGTAATTAAATTTTGGAATGTTCACTGAATAATCGTAATTCCAAGTTACAATTACGATTATTAATAAATGGTAATTAGGAATTGTTTTCAATTATGTGAAAAATGGTAATGGTAATTGAAGTTTACAGCTCTGGTACAGAGTATACAAATGGCAAATGTTAGACAATTCATTTTCCTCATTATTTTCCAAATATTTATATATCAATTTGGTGGCTTTGGCAATAATAAGTAATTCGGGACTTACACGGTGAAGCAAACTTCATGAAGTTTTTGAAAAAGCTTTCGTTTGTAGGAAAGAAGTGTAGGGGTAAGCGTCTTCACTACTCGTAAATCCCGACTAAAAATTTCAATTTGAATCAAATATTTCAACTTAAAACTAGCTTTTAAATTTTTATTTCTGATTACAAATTGAAGGTTTAATTTCCGTTATTCTTTTAACGTACATAAAATTTTTAATTGTCATTTTTTAACATTTCTTTGCACGTCGTTTGCATTCTCTGAATATTTATTATCCTTCAATTTTAAGCTTTAATGTCAATTGCACAGATATCAGGTCTGGATTCCCTCACCCTTTGTGCCCTCTTTAACCTATCACTCACTCACTCACCACACACACACACACGCTTACAATTTCCTCTCTTCATTTTATTATCGGTTCATATCAAAAACGGAAGGCAAACGAGTTTTAAAACAGAGCATATGCCAAACATATTAAAAACCATGTCAATTGGACATTCTCTCTCCCACCACCTGTGTGTATATGGAAGGATCGTCTGCCGTTCACTTGGCCGCAAATTTACACTTGACTTCAACATTATTAACACACACACACACACACACACACACACTGTCACACTTTCGCACAACACAAATAAAGGTTTTGCAGTTTTTAAGAGGCAACAAAAATGTTAAATTGGCTGTGTGGATGAATGTGTGGGTGAGTCATTGACATACACGTGTTGCTGTCCTGACACTTTTCCTCTTTTTAATACACTCTCGAAAAAGGCCTCTGACATTTTCATTGTTGTTGTTGTTATTGCTGGTGTTGTGTTTTCCTGTTGTTGATATGGAGAAAAAGTGACAATTTATATATTTTACATTTAATTTTCATTGCACATGGTATGCGTGAAGTGTGTGAAATAACAGTTAAGTGTGGGGAGATACAACTTGAAGGCAAAAGTATCATCATTTTTTATCATCAGAGGAGCATTGATTGAAATTTATAAAAAGTAAAATGAGTTGTTAATACAACTAATAAAGAGACGTAGTAATTTCCATTTTAATTTTGAGGTGCCAAGCAGCGCAATTGTTTTTATAAAGCACCGGGAACCTACAGCCATGTCGATATAGCCATGTCCGGCTGTTTTCGTCTGTCAGAGAACTCAAAAATTCCCAGTCACAGTTAATTAATCAACAAAACTCAGCGTTGAATAAGGCGTTGATCGAGAGTCGACTGATTGAACATTTTCTGTTCTCTCCATTTGGCTGGCCCTACTTAAAACGCTTCAGCAAGTTCTTTCTCTCTCTCTTTTTTTTCTAATCTGTCAGCAGCGCTGCTTAGGCCATGATGGAATTAACAAGGTGAAGCTGACAGCCTCTGCTGAGGGCGAGTTGATGTAGGCCTGTGATATATAAAGAGACTGCAGAGCACTTGTTTGTCTCTGCTTGTGTATGGCCGTTCGCCCTACAAACAGAAAGAGCGCTGTCTTGCTTGGCTTCACCTTATTAATTCCATCAAATACTCATACGAGATGATTCCCGCTCAATTGAGCCAAACGAACAAACACCCGAATTGAATGGAATGAAGACAAATTTGATTATAATAATATTCAGAGTTGGTAAGAGCGCTAGAGGTTCGACATGTATGGGACAAATACTCCTTAATACTTATTCGATTATGCGAATCCATAAATTGTATGCAATTTTTGCTTAATTCCCATAACCACCGCTGCTATCATCATCATCAGTTTTAAGTTCATAAATCTTCTTGCCAAATTGCCATGCAAATTTAACTGGACTTTAATTTTCTGCTAAATTAAATGGCAAATGAACTGGTCCACGTAGCCCGCACGTGACTCTCAGCCTTCCAATTCTCGCCAACGCCGCATAAAAAAATGTAATTTTTCGCACACAAATTTATAACCTTTAATTGCTTTGACCCAAAAACGCAGCAGCATCAGCAGGCCACCATAGACTGGCCGCAAAAGCCACATTGCCCATGGCCCAGGCACACCCGCATAAAGTTGGATCGCCTCTTGCCGCCTCCGACCACCCACCCATTCGCTTGCACAAATTTTTTGTTGCTGCCTAATGCACTTTCACATTCACATTGTGCCATTTACCCACATCCTTGGACCTCCTACTGCATCCTGATGGCATAACCATGGCATTCTAATCTGAGGCAGCCGAGTTTCGTTTCCAGTTGCCATTTTATGCAAATGAATTGGTTTTTAGTGAAATACTTCACACTTTGTTTGCCCCAAGAGGAGGCAGGATTCGCGTCTTGTCTGACAGAGGCAAAAGCGTGACAGGCCTGGGGACTGGTGGGGATTGAGGAGTGCAGGCTGCATCCAAGGATATATGTATATTTACATGTACATACAGATAGCCTGGCAGCATGCAGCTGTTTTGAGTGGCAGTCTGACTGAATGATGGTTGAACTAACTGACTGACTGACTGCCTTACTATCCAGCTGAGTGACGTTTTGTTCTCTTGAAAATAGAGTGCATGACCGAAATATATATATTTCCATTGTTTGTGTTAAGGAATGATTCATAGTGGAAAATTCCATTTTAAATGTGAACAAATGTGTATAAAGATTTTCCAAATTGCCGTTTCTTGCAATTAATGTTTGTGCTGATTCAAAAAATGACTTCAAAAAAGTAGTTAAGGAACTTGGATAAATTTTCTTCTTTTTGCAAGTAATTCTTTATCTATCCAACCATTATTCTTTTAATGTCTTTTAATAAGTTTACTAACGACCAGCCCATCAACAGTAATTTGCATAATTTTCATATAGCATCAATTCAAAAACATCAAGGAAAACTGCCTTCTTATCGTTGCGCACATTCCTTCGCACTTGTCCAGTTCATGTTCTTCCTCCACACACACATTATAATCATAATCAAACTGAACTACTCACATGCCTTACACATCCTTTTTACAACTGAGTAGAAAAAGGAACCCGAATCCATAAAATACAATCAAGGAAGTTGAAAGTTCCATGACATAGAAACCCATTATCACAGTTACGCACACACACACGTCCATATTTGTCTCACTCCCCCCCACTCAATGGCATTGTGTTCGATCAAAAGTTGTAACCCCTCGCTAGTATATAATGGACATCCATTCATTTTTTGTTATTTATATTTATTTTTTTTTCTTGTCCTTCGCTTGACCCTCAAAATGTGTAAAAATGCAAATAATTTTCCCTGTGCTTATTGTTATGCTCTTGATTATGTTGTTGTTGTTTTTGGGGGTAGACAGATATTGTACGATATGTAGTATGTGCCCTAGTGTGTACCACCTCCTTACGGTATATGAGAAAAACATGTCCTTTTTATTGCCTTTACATGGAAATTTATGCTTGGTATCCCAGTTGCTTGGGTTATGCTCTGCCAAAAAAATGGGTATACAAATTTTTTTAAACATTCTGAACGAATTACTAAATTTAAGTAACAGTTTTTAAGCAAATATTCAAAGTTTG
>JAEIFU010003699.1:0-25101 GCA_018904235.1 Lordiphosa stackelbergi | reverse complement strand
ACGAATACGGAAACTAAAAGTACTTACATACATTTTTTCCGATGTTTACAAAATATTAAAAAATTAAATTGTAAAGTGGTTTCTGAGCAAACCGTAAAACTCTGTGCACCTTCGTGAGCTCTAACCTATTTTTCAGGCACTGCTGTAAATTCAAATAATGTATTGTTTATTTAATTTTATCGCTGAGATCAGCAAGAAGTTTATTGGTTTTTCCACCCCGTGGCGGTATTTTGTTGGATGGACAAAAGGGGAGATCATTGTGCTGATCATGTATCCTGAATGGATATATCAAATCCACATAAAATATGAAGCCATGCTCAGAGTGTGCAGGTATGTTTAAAATGTCAGGGGCATCAATCTCTTCTTGAGTAAGCAATTAAAAACTCCCATATGGCAGAGTTTGAGACATTACAAAACCTTAAAGATTGTTAGCATCCAAATAAATTACAAACTCACTCTCTTTTGTCGCATCATAATCAAGCATATATTTATTATTTGCTTTGCTATGACGTTTCGGACATTGCACCAAGCCACCGCGAATTCCACACTGAATAAACCTGTACATCTCAATGTCGGTCAATAGCTCGAGTTCGATTTGTGTGCTCTTGAGCATTGCATCCCAAGATAACCCGGGAACTGTAAAGTAGTGGGCTGGATCTAATTTATGGATATGCATGCATATTAGCCTGAAGTTTTCGAAAACATCAGTCAGAAGCAAAACATCCGTTTTCAAATAAAATTCAAGATAATCTTGCATTGTTTGACAAGAAAATTGTGACCAGAATTTAAGTGCATGGGCATAATTCTCTTCCGAGCACTCAGTGGTAGATGTGTTTCACTCAACCGCTCAATTGAGACAATGTATTTGTCGGGAGCAGAACTAACTCTAAAACTATTTATTTTAAATTTAACGTAACTGCCTTTTTTGGCAGCTTCTGTTTGCTTTGTTTAATTATCTATTGTTAATCTAATTATATGTGTAAAGCTTTATCTTGCCTTAGACGTTCGGCAACCGAGATTTTGCACACAAGCTTATCTATGCTTCTCTCGGCTTGCAATATCAGTCGATATCTATCGCTCGCTACGCAAACGTCACTGCACGCATTTTCGCTGTCGCCTACACAGGAAAACATTAATCAATTTTGAAACAATAAAAACTACAAACATTGTTAACAAACATAATCAAATTCGCTGTAAATACAAATCAACAATAATTGGCAAAAAACAAACACCCGCAAATACAACCAACCCTTGTGCAAAACCGAAATAAATGCTGTATATGGTTCAATTTCTAAACACACATCTCATGATCATTTCTTTTAAATTAATTACATAAAAGGTGGCATAAATTAATGCCTCATCTAAACATTTTTTGACAACATATAATTGAGTTTTCGGTTGCCAAGCCGCGGTCATCGAGCTCATACGGTTCTTGTTCCTGTTGCATTTCTTTTCGCTGCTTTCCGGTTTTCGTGGACATTGCGGGCATTAGGTTATTTGCCTATAAATACAGCCAAGCGCCACAATTTTGATTGTTATTCCCTTTATTGCTGAACATTTTCGGTGTTCGAGTGAGTGACATTGCGATTAAATTTTTGAACATTTACCTAAATATAAAAAATCCAAATGACGGAGTTGGAGTTTTATAAAGCCAAAACAGAATCTTTGTTTCGGCAAATTCAGGCGCTAAATAAATACTTCGAGTCTGAAGGAATCTCGTCATTTGACGAAACGGATTTGGAAGTGCGTATCGAAGGCCTCAATCGCATGTATGCCGATTTTGATTCAACTCAAACATGCCTAGAAAAGCTGAACCTGTTGGAGCTGTCCGGCGATGCGCGGCAAAAGTTCTCGGAGAGCTTATACCTGGCCAAATCAAAAACTGACTCGAGCTCTAAATGCTTTGCGTGCGCCTTCCATAGTAAATTCAACTGCAATTCTAAAGCGTCCGAGGCCACAATTACGTACGTGACCCGCACCAATAGGGCTGCCTTAATTTCAGCTTCCTAAATTCTCTGGTGCGTACATCGACTGGCCAGACTTTCACTCAATGTTCAGCACTGTGGTCGACAAAACGATGACATGAGCAAAGTGGAAAAGTTCCAGCATCTGCGATCCTGCCTGAGTGGAACTGCTTTGGACACAATACGCTCATTGGAGATCAAGAGATAATTATCAAATTGCCATTGATTTGTTAGCCAAACGTTTTGATAATAAGCTTTTTTTTAGATTTCCCGGCACATGTGAGATCTATCTTCGGGCTTAAGGGTGTTGAGAGGGGTTCTGCTGCTGGCTTGCGCGAGTTGAGTGACAAAGTCAACTCTCACCTGCGCGCTATGAACAACATGGCAGAAATCGATCAAATTGCAGACGGTTTGCTCATTCATCTCATATCATCGAAACTGGATCAAAACGCATTTGAGAAGTGGGAGGAGGCTCTGCGCCTGGATGAACTGCCCACATGGACGGACATGTCTACCTTTTTGGAAAAGAGATGCCGCATGATGGAGAATCTGGAATGCTATGGTAACCCAAATACCTAGCAATCAGGTGGGAAAACCAGCTACTAACAAAATTACTCGTAGTACATTCATCGCATCATCTAACATAACTTCATCCTGTATTTTGTGTGACGCCACAGATCATTTCCTCTTTAAATGCGCAAGATTTCTAGCATTGACTCCCAATTTGCGGTACAAAGAAGCGAAAAGACTGCATTTATGTCTGAATTGCTTACGCAAGGGCCACAGTTTGCAGCAGTGCAAGTCTGGTCACTGCAAACATTGTCGTCAGAAGCATCATTCGTTGCTTCATATGGATGCTCACATCACTTCTCAGCCTGCTCAACCTGCTATAGCACCTACTTCGAAAAATTCCTCTCTCGTATCTACAGCCTCGATTAAACCCCCACCCAAAGCCTGGAACCAATCTCAAACCAATTACGTGTTGCTTGCGACTGCTATAATATACGTCAAAAATCGATCTGGCGTATTTGTACCATGCCGAGTACTTAGCTGACTCCGCATCTCAATTCAACTTCGTCACCAGTCGTTTCGCCAGTCAGCTGCATCTCAAATTTTATCGCGCCAACATGTCAATTTCCGGCATAGGTGAATCATCTTTCTTTGTGTGTGTGAGTGGAATCTACCTAACAACTTGTTTTTGCCGATCCGCTCTTCTATAGAAGTCAACGGATCGTTTGTTGATTGGCGCTGATTACTTTTGACCTCCTTTTGCGTTGGTCAAATTCGAGTATCTGATCATCTCCCATAACCCTCCAAAAAAAACAGACTTGGCTGGATCGTGTCTGGTGGGCTCAATTTAACTGGGAGGAAGCACTCCTCATTAGTTTCAGTAGCCAAAGAACCCGATAGCATGTTGGAAAGGGATACTTTGTCCGATATAGTAAGCCGATTTTGGGAAATTGACAACTGTTGTGGCGCTACCTCCAGCGCTTCTAATGAGGATACTCTGTGCGAGGATCTATTTCAACAAAACTACTCACGTCTCGCTTCTGGGCAATATTCTGTGCGTTTCCCAGCCAAAACTAGTTTAGGCGCTCTTGGAGATTCATACGACCGTGCCCTGCGTCGTTTTAAGTCACTGGAATCTAAATTCGCTAAAAATCCAGCATTGAAAACGCAATATGCCGCCTTTATTAAGGAATACTTGGATTTAGGCCACATGTCCCTATCCAGCAAACAATCTTCATCGCTTCAGTATTTTTTGCCACATCACTGTGTGCAAAAATTAGATAGCACAATCACACAGTTGCGTGTTGTTTTCGATGGTTCTGCAAAATCAACTTCCGGCCTCTCTCTAAAATATTTTCTGTTCCTTCTATTAGTCGAAAATCTTCATGACTCTACTACGGTTCCGGTTTTTCATGTTGCATTGTTCGGGGACATTTGCAAAATGTGCCGCTGTAACTTAGTAACTCATCCTGATCAGTATCTCCAATGCATCCTATGGCGTATTACCCGAGCGTGCTGCATTCTTAGCAATTCGTGCTATGCACCAGTTAGCTTTGGATGAGGAAGCCAGTTTCCCAGTGGCCTCAAAAGTCGTTCGCACCCAAATGAACCAGCCGCTTTGCAAGGCGAGTCAGATTCGGATCGAGAGAAAATGTTGAAGTTCCACGATGGAACAGACGTCACTAAAAGCCTTAGGATTGGTGTGGGATACCAATTTCGACAATTTAGTATTTGGATTTTCGGATAATATACCAGATAAACCAGCGACAAAGCGCACCATATATCCGCCATTGCCAGGTTTTATGACCCTCTCCAGACTAATAGCCCCAGTTATCACCAAACTGAAAATTTATGCAAGCTCTTGGAAGGACAAGCTTGACTGGGACGAGGCTCTACCACAATCCTTACATTCTTCGTGGTTGTATCATATGTCGCAGATATCCATTGTCACCTGCCTAAAGTTTGCTCGTTTTGTAATGCAGCCTGAATCTACATATGAACTGCATGCATTTTGTGTCGCAAGGCCAGCCGCATACGGAGCCTGCATATATGTCAGATCAAAACGCCAAACAAAGTGACATCTCATTTACTCAGCTCTAAGTCTAGAGTCGCACCCGTAAAATCGCTAACAATCCCAAAGTTGGAGCTTTCGCAGCGCAGGGATCGTAACAGTTATAGTTTTTAAAATAAAAATTATTTTTAACAGTTATTTTTATTATAAAAATTGAAATAACACTTATTTTTAATTTTATTAGTAAAAATTGAAAATAAGAGTTATTTTTCAATTTTTATTTTAAAAATTGAAAATAAAAATTGATTTAAAATATATTTTAAACCAGGCGCTGCATTTTAGAAGTAGACATATATCTGTGATCTATGTTTCAATACCTTTCCATTGATACATCACATGTCCTGAAGGATCAATATTAAAATTTTTTTATCCATTCAGTGCTTCTTTTTATACATATCGCTCACTTACTTTAAGTCTCTCATAACTCAAACACGTAAGAAAAGTTGGTCAAGCTCTGCAAAATTTAAAAGTTGTTCAGTGCTTCAGTCCCAGAGTTTATGTATGCAAGAAATTTTGACTGCAGATGCAAACTGTAAACCGAACCAAAATAAACCAAACCGCTAATTCGTGCTCATACACCGAACTAAACCGGTGTCCTATTAAGCAGCAAAACCCAAACGAAAACGGCACGCTTAAAGAAGAATTTTGAAGAAGTTTTGAAAAAAGGATCTCTTCGTGATTACCTCGGAAAACATATCACCTTTTAACCGGTGACGAGCTATGATGAACACTTTTCACTTTTGAACTAGTTAAGCCGGCTGGTTCGGCTTGCTTTATAGTACCATCCTACACAACAAGTTTTCAGTTCATAGCTCAAGCCATTTTTAAGCAACGACTCTAAAGTAAGGCTGAAAACCTGTGAAATTCTGTAAAAGGTTCGGCTTGGAAAGGTAAATTCAATAGAAACAGAAATATAAAACACGTATATTTAATGTTTGCAAATTTCGAAATAGATACATAGAGTACATCTTAAAATCCAGTTCTATTTCTCGTTCGAGTTGCACTCCTTACCAGCACATTTGTGAAAAGTATCTGAAAACCAATAATGCAATGACAATGAATTTTGAGCATGCTTTATCGCATTCTTTTATTCAGTTTTATGAACAGTATTTTTTTTTATAGAATATAAGGACAAGTTGCACCTCAAGTAAGACATGACCAATTTTAAAGCAGAAAATGCCCTCTCAACTGACACTTGGGTTGCTGGCACGCAACGGATCACTTTCGCCAATTGATACCGAGGATACATGAACTTTTTGTCCTCCCAATACTTCATGATATACTCTCTTATATCAATTGGATTGGGGGAGTATGCGCCTATTTCGGTTATTGCAAGATTGAGTTCAGGATCATCTTCCCAATTGTCTTTTCATTCCCAGAGGCCGCCTCAATTGGAGTAGTGTTAACCTGACTTGTTGACGGATAGGATACTTGAGATGAAACTGGGTCCATCTGTGGTGAGTCTACACTCAAATAAAATGACAATGCTTAGACGAATTATTGGAAGTCTTCCTTGTTTGATAGTCAATTTCGAACTAATTTAATTAGACTTCAATTAGCCTATATGTGCATTCCTTTCACAGTCAGCAACAGGAAAATATGTTTTAACTGAAAGCCGAAGTTTGTATGTGCAATAACGACTGCAGGACAACTGAGATATGATGCCTTGCATTAATATGAATATACAAATGATATAACGATACATTCTCATCTCACATGGAAAGTTTAAGATACATCAATTTGAAAAACACAAATTAGTACAAAACACGGCAAATATTTCTACATCAAGTCAAAATTTCAATTTTATGGAGAGTATGTTACAGTACAACTTTCTTACTTGATTGAGTTATGACAGACTTGAAGTAAGTGAGCGATATGTATATAAAGTAGCACTGAATCAACAAAAAATTTTGGTATCCTTAATTTTGATCCTTCAAGGACATGTGATGTATCAATGGAAAGGTATTGAAACATAGATCACAGATATATGTCTACTTCTAAAATGCAGCGCCTGGTTTAAAAGATATTCCAAATCAATTTTTATTTTAAAAATTGAAATAAAAGTTTATCCTGATTTTGGATTGCTCACTCAAATTTCGGATATGGGGTGCCTCCAAAAGGGTCTAGGACACTTATTTGGCTTTGATTTTTTTAAAGTCCATAACTCTTATTTGCGATCCCTGGTTAGCAGAGCTTGTCTCTAACCTCGCCGATATATATCCATCTTCATGTCCCATTCATTGCTGGTCTGATTCAACTATTGTTTTATCCTGGATTCGTCATGCCCAGAATTTAACATTTTTGTATCCAACAGGATATCCCAAATCCAGGAGCGAACCAAAGGAATGACATGGCACCACATACCCACGTCCTTGAACCTGGCTGGCATATTGTCTAGAGGATGTACACCGCTCGAACTTCTGGAGTCAATCTTTGGCGTGAAGGACCTCCCTTTTAAGTTCGGATGAAGCTGAATGGCCAAATAGCACGCCCGAATTAATGGACTTGCCTGAGCGCAGACGTCATGCATTGGTTGTTGCACAGCAGTTGGATATTTCATTTGGCTGCAAGTACCAGAATTCATTTGGTAAACTCCAGAGGGTCTTTGGCTACGTATATCGCTTTATGCAGCTGCGTTATAAAGGTCATGTACGCCAAAAGGGTCCCTTGAATTTAACGTAACTGCCTTTTTGGCAGCTTCTGTTTGCTATGTTTAATTATCTATTGTAAATCTAATTATATGTATAAAGCTTTTATCTTGCCTTAGACGTTCGGCAACCGAGATTTTGCACACTTATCACAGCTTATCTATAGCTTCTCTCGGCTTGCAATATCAGTCGCTATCTATCGCTCGCTACGCAAACGTCACTGCACGCATTTTCGCTGTCGCCTACACAGGAAAACAATCAATTTTGAAGCAATAAAACTACAAACATTGTTAACAAACATAATCAAATTCGCTGTAAATACAAATCAACAATAATTGGCAAAAACAAACACCCGCAAATACAACCAACCCTCGTGCAAAACCGAAATAAATGCTGTATATGGTTCAATTTCTAAACACAGACCTCATGATCATTTCTTTTTTAAATTAATTGGCATAAAAGGTGGCATAAAATTAATGCCTCCTCTAAACATTTGGCGACCCCGTCGTGATCGTGAAAGTAAGTGTTTAGTAAAATAATTATTAAATATTGTTTTAATAATTACAAGCGTTTTTGCACAAGTCGGTGACAAAAACCATCCATACACATACATATACCAACAGTTTTCGGTACATCGGTGCAGTCGCGCACATACAAACAGTTGGACGTTGGTCAAGCTGGCCTATGAAAAGTGCATGAACGTACATATATATAATTGAGTTTTCGGTTGAAAAATAGTTTTATCCGACCAGCTGTCAAATTCCAACATCGAAAATCTCACTTCAAACTATTTGATATACTCATCCTTACAAAACCGAGTTTGAAGCCAACTCGGATGAAAAATAGTTTTTTTCATTCAGAATTTTCCGGCCTCGTGGGTGGATTTTCCAAAATCGGTAAACACGTGTTGAATTATTTCGCGTACTATGCTTACAAACCTAGTTTCAAGTCAATCGCTTGGAAAAATAACATTTTTCCCATTCAAACATTTACGACGTTTTTCCGACTTTTCCGGGTGGAATTTTCCAAAACCCCGTCTTAGTACGCACTTTCACCACCAACCGAAACTCCAGTCCAAATTTCAGATTTCTATCTCCTACCGTTTGGGCTGTAGGGATGATTACCAATCAGTCAGTCAGTCAGTCAGTCAGACACTCTCTTATATTTATAGAGACTAGTAAATAACCCGATGCGCTTCGCGCGCCTTCAACAGTATGTTTTGCTGATGGGTTTTCCTCCAACTTCCACCCCCCATCCCTCCCATCCACTTCCTTCATCCCATTCCACCCAGTTCCCACTCACTTTCCGCCCACATCCTTCCCACCTCCCTCCCACTCTCCTCCCACTTCCTCCCACTCCGGCCCACATCCCTCCCACTTCCTGCCCACATCCCATCCACACTACATCCACATCCCATCCACATCCCATCCACTCTTCCATCTACAGTCCACCCACATCCCAAACGAGTTTCAAGCCAATCGTGCTGAAAAAAGTTGTATTCATGCAGAATTTTCCGTGGATTACAATTAGTAATCAATTACATTATTTTTTTAAAAGAATTGTAATGATTATATAATCCACTTGGTTTAAAATATTTGATTACTAATTGATTACTTTCAGAAATAATCAAAAATAATCGGGATTATTGAGGATTACCAAAAAATAATCAAAAATAATCAAAAATAATCAAAAAGTAATTCGACTACTTTACAAGATTATTTTTGATTATTTTTGATTATTTAACAAAAAAAGGCATAGCCAGATTCAATGATTTTATATAGCACTTTTAGCTGCCTACTAAAACATGTCGGTAATGGCGTAGAGGTTAAGGCCTATGACTGAAAGGCAGTGAGTCCTAGGTTCAAGTCCCAGTTTGGGAATTTTTTTTTTTTTTTTTGTAATCTAGAATTTTAAAACAATTGCATTAGCTCCCGTGTACCAGTTTATGCTATTAAGCACAGCAAGGAAAATATGTATTGTTTCTCCTTTTCATTTTATCGTGTAAAAATGTAAAATAGGCTTTACAGCCCAAAAGGGGCCGCAGATGATATCTTCTATGTGGTGCACACTTCTTGGAAACATTATAAGAGTATCCATATTAAAATCCAACACTTTGTATCTTATAAGCAAATACCCGATTTCTGGAATTTTGCAGCTTAGTACCATCCCATTAATTAATAGATCAAGTGCAGCGAGTCACATCAGGAATTCGATCCGCCTTTGAATGCAAACAGTACATCAGTGCAGTATTCCTTGACACATCGATGCCAAGAAGACTAACACAAGTCTTAAAATTTGTCAACTACACTGACTAATGAACTCCTGCTCTCTATTCACCTTAGACCTATAGATATTGTCGTATAACACTACCATAAATCCTGCCTGGCAATGCATGTTCATCCAGTCTTGAAAATATCAAAAAAGTGGCAAACAAGATCTTAAGAACCATAACTGGTGCACCTAGATATATCCAGAGCGAAAACATCCTGAAGGACCTCAATATAAATCAAATAAGGGACCAAATTGCTTGCTGTTATTTTCCGGACAATCAAAAGAGCCACAAACTTAATTTATTTATTTACAAAAAGTGTTCCTTTATTAATAATAATGTTGGAAGTAAGAATGAAAGTAAAAGAAACCATGAAACAAAACAGAACAAACATTTACAAATATTCACAATTAGCTTTCATCAACACTAATTTTTCAAACGAAAAATCTGATAATGATTGCCGTCTCGGACTGTTGATAATGCCCGCAAAAGAAAATAATCGCTCAACTGGTGCTGACGATGTTAATGGCGTGTTAAGGAAAATAAAAGCTTCTTTTAGGATATCATATTTTTGCCAAATATCATCAGCATTTGAATTGTCATTCAAATAACTATACAACTGGTGTCTTATTGTACATCGTATATCGTCATATTTGATAGGATCTTGTGAAGAAGGAGTCGCGAAAGTATCATCATCTGTAAAAATAAAAGTTTTAAATGATTATGAAAATTCAAGTTAATATAAAAACATTGCTCACCATCACAATTAAAATCAAAATAGTCAGGTAAAGTCGACAAACTGTTATTTTTAACTTCAAAATTAAAAGTAGTACAATGCTTGGCTTGAAAATGATAAAGTGTGTCCAAAACTGTGCTGGATACACTTTCTTCCGTAATTTTTGGATTCAGCCGCTGCAACACCTTAAGCCACTTCATTTTGACGCTTGAGTAAGAACTGCTGCCGCAACTGCAATATTTGCAGCAGGCTGCAACATAAAATAGGGTTCAAACCTTTCTCTCAATCGCTGCTCCAGTTGTATAATAACAGAGTAGATTTGTTGCATCTCCTTCACTCTGCTAAGTTTTTGCAGTCTATTGCTCAGGGTTACAAGAGTCGGTATTAAGAATCCTGTGTTAAATAAAAAATAATAATAATTAATATTCGTTATAAAATGAAAATGAATATTTGAATGAAAAATAATATATAAATTATATGAATATTTATAGTACCATAATTCATGTATTTTTCTCCTTGAAGAAAGTCCAGCGCTTTAGCAATGGGTTCCATTATTAACTTGTACATATTGAGGTACTGAAAATCACCAGGTGAAAAACGTGGCAATGTCAGCTTATCGCACAGCTCGCTTAACTTTTCTTTGTGGCAAAGTAGCTTTTGAACGGCATCATACAATGAATTCCAGCGGGTAACAACTGGCAAAAGCAATGACGATCCCAAGTGTTCCGCAATTATTTCTGAAGACTTTGGCCACTTGCACTTCTTCCATAAGTTATTGCATTTATCGAAAGTCTGAAAAATAAGCATTATCCCAAGTTTCCACAAGTGGCTAGTAGGTAGAAAAAATATACATTAAACACTCAATATAATTACCATCTTATGCTGAATATAAAGTGGCTGCACATTTCTTAAAATTTTATCGAAGTCAGCAGAGGCTAGCAAATTCAGAGTGTGGCTGCAACATCTCTGATGTTTGGGCAACCACTCATCGTTTTCAAAAATCGGCAAATCGTCATCAATTTCGTCTTCAAAAAGTTTTTTCAATCCCGTAATCCTTAAACGCCTTTACGAAATTTAAACCGTTGTCCGTTACGGTCAAAACTATGTTTGAGCTGTTTAATCCAAAGGCTGTGTTGACTTCAGTTATCATCTGCGCAACCTTTTCAGCGGAGTGAACCCCAGAAATTCTTCTGCATGCTAAGGCTGCCGATTTGCGTTCCAAATTGTCCGTGAGCCAATGAATGGTGTATCCAAGGATGCTTCGGTGGTTTCCAGACCAAATATCTGCTGTGGTGCAAAAATATTTTGCAGACGAAATGTGGTTTTTAATGGTGTCAATCATGATGGAATATTTTTTCTCTAATTTCTTTGCCGCTGTTTGCCTGCTCATCACCTTCATGCCAGTGTTTTCAAAAAGTTCAATGAAGGACTTCTTTTCCAGAATAGAAATGGGCGTGCAGAGTCAACAATTGCATGCAACAGTTTTCCGTCAAAAACAGTTTGTGCATTGTCGCCAAAAGTAGTGCTTTTTTTATAGCATATATATTTTTAAACAGTTCTGAGTGCTTGACTTTTAAATGTTTTATGAAATTGGAGGTCCCCTCGCCGCTTCCTCTTATAATTCGCTTACATCCCACACATTAGCACTAGTTGACTTATCTGAATACTAAAAATAAATTTTTTAAAGTGAACAATTTTAAAATATGTTTAGTATGTTAAACAAACTTTTTCCACTTCTGTGAAGAATTCAGGTTTAAAAATAATTTTTTGTTTTTTCAAAACCGGCACTGATTCTTCACTTGATGTGATTTTTCTTTTGCTGGTAGAAGGAGTAAAGTCCAGATCTTCTAAGGGTGTGTTTTTTGAAGAAGGAGTAAAGTTCGGATCCTCGTCGGCGGAAAAATCGCTTTCAAAAATGTTCGCAGACATTTCAAGCTGAAATACAATTTTTATAGTAGAATGTTTACAACTACGCAGTCGTTTTACATACTCTTTTTTTAGTCACTGCACTTCTGACTGATGCCAATGATAACCGACAATGCGAAGAATGAGATTTGCAACGGAACAACAACAATCGTTAAATTTTGATGACCACGGCTCGGCAACGAAGAACAAAAACGCACTATATGCACGCACTCACTTTTAATACGAACGCAACGGTTTACTATTGCGCGACTGTTCAATGTACCAAAATCTTTTATATATATATTATATATTAGGACTAATAATAGTTCTAAGACAGTTTGTTGTGCAGTGACATTTACCAAAAATTAAATTAAACGAAAAGAGAAAGCAAAGCTTACTTCGTCTTCTGAAAACAGATTCGACTTCAACGCACGAAAATCATCTAGAATCAACACCCGCCCTCTAATATATTAGAAAAAGTCTCATGTTGTTGCCTTATATAATTAGTAGGTATAATTTTTATTAGGCTTTATTTGAAAAACTGGGTATGACGTAATGTTTACAAAAGTTGCTTGCATCAAGAAAAAGAGTCATTTCAAACGAGATGTTGATAGCCCTGGAGGGAGTCATAATGCAGGCCATTACACGATGAAATGAAAAGGAGAAACAATACATATTTTCCTTGCTGTGCTTAATAGCATAAACTGGTACACGGGAGCTAATGCAATTGTTTTAAAATTCTAGATTACAAAATAAAAAAAAAAAAAATCCCAAACTGGGACTTGAACCTAGGACTCACTGCCTTTCAGTCATAGGCCTTAACCTCTACGCCATTACCGACATGTTTTAGTAGGCAGCTAAAAGTGCTATATAAAATCATTGAATCTGGCTATGCCTTTTTTTGTTAAATAATCAAAAATAATCAAAAATAATCTTGTAAAGTAGTCGAATTACTTTTTGATTATTTTTGATTATTTTTGATTATGTTTGGTAATCCTCAATAATCCCGATTATTTTTGATTATTTCTGAAAGTAATCAATTAGTAATCGAGTAAAACTAAAAAATAGTCGTAATGTAATCATTACTTTGCCTTTAAAAAAAAATAATCAAATATGTAATGATTACGATTAGTAATCATTATTTAACAGCTATGGTTTCAAGTCAATCGGATGAAAAATAAAATGTTTTCCCATACAAACTTTTCCAACGCGTTCCTACAAACCCCGTCTTAGTACGCACTTTCACCACTAACAGAAACTCCTGTCCAAATTTCAGCTTTCTATCTGTTACCGTTTGCGCTGATGATTGCCAATCAGTCAGTCAGTCAGTCAGTCAGTCAGGACACTCTTTATATTTATAGAGATGCTTACTGATCCGCGAAACGTTACTAACGCTACTTCTCTGCACGCAGACATTATTACGATTACAAACATGTAATTATTTTTTTTCTCGGCACAGTACAGTTCAATCAAATGACTGGAACACGACAACTTTGTCGCCTGTCAGATCCACCCGGCAAACAAGTGTATTTTTACTTATGCATGCAAGTGATGTTTAAACATCGCTGATTGACTGTACACAAATACACACATATGTTCATAATACTCAAAGCCAAAACTAGGTTATTAAATAGTATATGTATGCTTATGTGATTTGTTTTAATAATGTATTAACATGGATATCATATTTTTGCAATTATACATATGTGTATGAGGTATTTTGGGGACAAATTAGAGATGAGCAGTTCTATGATACTACTACACCACAGCTGGAGCAAACGATATGCATTAAAATAATATATGTATTCGCAAATGATGGCGTATCATCATATATTCACAATACACTTACGTAGTATAGACGTATATGTATGTTTGTTCTGCAGATCATGTTATTGGTGTTATTTTGTGTTATACAGACAAGAATATATGGATATTCCACCTATGAACGTAACCACTGCACAGCGCCACCAAAAAACAAGAGACAACTAAGTAAGTTAAAGTCGGCTCAACCGACATCGATATACCCGTTACTCATGAAAAAACATGTTTAACAGTGTTCCTGCGTTCCTTAGTGTGACCATCCGAAAAGTATGCAACATTTATTTAGGGTGGTAGCGGGGAAGCGGGGCTTGGTTCACTTTTTTGCTCATAACTTGAGAACCGTTCATCCGATCTTTATCATTTCTTCGGCAAATCGATTCATTTTGCTAATTACTAACCATCTCTAGAAGGTACGAATTGTCAATCTTTAAAACTGTAGGAGATATAACGTTTTTTCCAAATTGCGGGGGCGGGAGGGGGCGTGGCCAAAATTTGAAACAAACTTGATCTGCGTGCAGATAAAAGAAGCATTTGTCCCATACATGTCAAACCTCTATCTCTTACCATCTCTGAGATCTAGGTGTTCATACAGACGGACGGACGGACGGACGGACGGACGGACAGACGGACAAGGCTAAATCGACTCGGCTGTTGATGATCAAGAATATATATACTTTATATGGTCGGAAATGATTCCTTCTGCCTGTTACATACATTTGCACGACTTTAGTATACCCCTTTTACTCTAGGAGTAACGGGTATAAAAAACACCTTAAATAAGAGTCTACTTTTTAAGAGAAGTATATTTTTAGACAACAAATTTAAGAGGGACAATTTTTATAAAATGTATTTGTTTTGCCGAGTACGTACAAATATATCTGACATTTTACATATAATTTGATGTCGAATTATACAAAATCTGCTTTAATTGCATATGGTGCATAGTAATTCATTATTACAGAACTTCTCATCTCTAATCTGTCCCTATCTGGAATATTTTTGCAAACGCACATGTATAATTTGCAAAATATCTAATTTTATAAATTATTAAGCGCCAAATTTAAACAAAATATCATATCGATCATACAGTCAACATTTTTTATTATCCTAGTTTGAGCTTCGAGTAAAAAATTATGAACAATATTTGTTTATTTATCGTACAGTCCATCAGAAGACCGTTGACACAAAAGGAAAATAGCTTGCTTTAAATTGCCGGGGGATCTGGTGTAACAACGTTTTCGAGGTCCAGGTCAAGTTATTTTAATGTTCCATTCCAGAAGGCGGTCCCCAAACCGGAACAAAATGGAAAAAGGAGGTCTCAGCATTCCCAAAGGTAATATTTGTTGTATAATTAATAATTGTGAAAATCAAAAAATTTTATTTTAATTTTAAATGGGCGCGACAGGGTCTCAAAGTTTTAAAAAATATTAATCATACGACACGTTCACCAAATACAAATTTTTACAAACGAAGTTATTAGTTCATTTCAATTGCTGTCATTGTTTAAAATTCCAAAAGATCTACTTTTGTCGAAATAAAATATTTACAAATTTGAATAGTTTATAAATAAAATCATCGCCGACTGTTTATAAATGAAAAAATATATGATAATAGGCAACACTGCGTATGAGTTATTTACAAAAACTTTAGACGTCATTCGCGCCTGTTAAAACTCGACTTTTTAGTTTGGTTTTTTTTAGGCTCACTATACATGAAAAAGTATCAGATAGGGGGTGAAAAAAATTTCATATACATGGGGACCGCTCTATTGTACATACATACACTAAAAATAATCAATCCATATGGGATTAAATCATTCATAAGCGGTAATGAAAACAACGTAATCCCGGATATGCTTGAACCGATCAGAAATAGGGAGTTGATCCGCCTTTTTCGATCCCAAAAAGATTACAATTATCCCAGAGTAATCCTTTTAAGGGAATGAATTTAACTGAAATTTTAGAAAAAAAAATTATTTAATCCCAAAGCTGTATCATTTTTGAATGTTTGACTTTTTTAATTTGAGGAAAGATATCCTCTAAACAACAAAACCAAAATTTATAAAATAAAAAAAAAAAAAATTTAAGACTAACTCTCCTCCGGAAAAAACATACACAATATCAAACTAATTATAAATAAAAAAAAAATAAAATGTAAGGGATGACCACACCCACCCACGCGCGCCACTGAACATGAATGAAATGGTACTTTCATCGCACAGCATGAACCCCATCTGTTGTTGCTGTTCGTGCTAAAAGGCTTCATATTTCTTTGCTATCGCTTCCAATTGATGGACATGTGATCTCGAAAGGGATTAAAGTAAGCACATTTGAATGATTCAAGT
The DNA here is from genome assembly GCA_018904235.1 of Lordiphosa stackelbergi. Taxonomy (NCBI): domain Eukaryota; kingdom Metazoa; phylum Arthropoda; class Insecta; order Diptera; family Drosophilidae; genus Lordiphosa; species Lordiphosa stackelbergi. Next base: position 8,833 of record JAEIFU010003699.1, on the reverse strand, counting down.
TCGAAAAGGCATGGGTCAATCCTTATAGGATTGAATTGTGTAGAATATCCTGAAGTCGAGATTGAATTTTCAAGCTAATGACGGGCTTACTCCAAGATTTAAAAGATTGAAAATATCTGACTTTTTTTATCCTCTAGCAGAATACATAGAGCATATTAAGTTTGCGAACAAAAATTTCCGACCACTATAAAGTATATATATTCTTGATCAGCATCAACAGCCGAGTCGATATAGCCATGTCCGTCTGTCCGTCCGTCTGTCTGTCAGTCCGTCCGTATGAACAAACAGATCTCAGAGATGGTAAGAGATAGAGGTTTGGTATGTATGGGACAAATGCTTCTTATACTTGCAGGCAGATCAAGCTTATTTCCAATTTTGCCACGCCCCCTCCCGCTCCCCCGCAATTTGGAAAACGTCATATCTTCTACAGTTTTGCAGATAGAGGGTTTGTTCCTGCTAGAGATAGTTAGTCATTAGTAATATGTATCAATTTGCTGAAGAAATGATAAAGATCGGATGAGCGGTTCTCAAGCTATGGGCGAATACGTGAGTCACCCTCCCACCACCCACCCACCCTCTTCACAACCAACGCCGCAACAATCTTAGAGAGAGAGAGAGAAAGAGGGAGAGAGAGAGAGGGAGAGAGAGAGAGAGAGAAACAGGTATAGAGTATTTTATAGTCGGGCTTGACCGACTTTTCTCCCTCATAAATATGTTTACACTTTAACATTAACCTGTGCGGAGGGCGCCTGGTGGGCACTTCACTATGACGTCATGACGCCATGTGTATGAACAAAAACAAACGGTTCTGCGTATGCGTGTCGGCTCCGACTATTATTTTCGCTTTCTGTAAAATAAGCGTTTTATGAGTAACCACATACACATAAAAATTAGTTGTGCGAAAAGAGCGGACTATTTTGCCAAAACATGCATTCATACAAAGGTATGCAAATATGATTGTTCTGTATGTTTGTTTGTATGTAGGGTGGGTTAACGCAACGCCAACATTGCGGAGATCACAATACACTTGTGGCTCAATAATTTGTACGTTTGTCCACAAAATGACCCATAAATATATGTACATATGAAATTTTTAAAAATCATACTTTCAAAAATAAATCATGTGGAATCGGAACTGCTCGCTGTTCCCGTTTCCGAAAACGATCAAATTATCGGTTTTAAAAGTTGTGCCTTTTAGTGAGTGAAATGAAAAGTAATTGACACAGCAACGGTTATATTTTTTATCTACCAATATTTTATATTAATAAGTCATATGTTGAGAGATGACCAAAAATATTGGGCCATTGATTTAAAATTAATTATTTTATAGTTGTACCCCGAGAAATTTTCCCCAAGCCGTGCTGATCGAAATTGCTTATGTTACCATGCTGAATTATAGTTCGAAAACGATTCGAACTTTCATTCGAAAAAGTAACAAACCAACTTTTCGGAATTACAACGTTTTATTACAAAAGGGAACAGACCGATAAAGTAAATTGACCCGCTGATCACGAAAATCACCATATAAAAAAATTCTATCGACGCGTTATCGAGATATTACGATAAACGGTTTTTTCAATTTTTTCCAAAAAGTTACCTCACTTAAACTCTCATTACTTTTTTGTTTTTCAATCGGTTTGAATGCTCTAAGCTAATTTTTAAAGAAAACATTTGGCCAAACAGTTTGTTCTCTGACAAAAATGAGCTGGAATCTCTGCTGTCGGAGCTATGGGCTCAAATAAAGAAAAAAAAATATTTAATTTTGCTAAATTTCATAATTTATCGAAATTAAAACGCTTGTAGATTCATAACTATCCAAAATTGTTATGTTTTTTTAATTGGACAGTAAAAAACTATTCAATTTACTTTAAAATAAGACCTCACATACAGAAATCGGACATGAAATGGCTTTTTATTCAAGTTTTGGTGAAAAAGGGCAGACTGACAAGTTTTCAAATTACTTCAGCATTTATAAAAACCAAGTGATTCTTACACTCGAGAGTCAGATAATTTAATGTTCCCCTGATCGTACGTTACACTGTGACGGTTTGACACTTAAGTGTGACGCTACTGGACGCAGTGTAAACCGAACCTTAGTTGCTGTTAAAAATTATTATTGGCGTGTTTACCCCTAGAAAAATTATGGTTAATCTTAATTTAATTTCTAAGAACGTTTGGTAAATTAAGTCCAGAAAAGGCCCAAATTGAAATGCAAAAAGAGCGTTAACTTATTTTGCAATGTTTACGGGTTGCATGTTAAAACTATCGAACGACATAACAAAATGGAGTCGCTTTAAATAACGTATTTAATTACTTCAAACTGTCAATAAAAATTAAGGTGCTAATTCCACAACTGTTATGCGTAAATTGCCGTAGAATTTCGCAAAAGAAATCTTCAGAAGAAAAAAAAAATGTATTTGATAGTCTAATGATTTAAAGGGTACAACAAGAGATCCAGAGTTCGCTTGAAAAAATTGATACGAAATCTTCAGTATTTCAGGCTAGTTTTCAGGTAACACGGGTCTAGCCGAGCAATAATCAAAGATCCTAGTCATTCCTACAGATTAATTCAAATTTTCATATAAAATTTTCAAATTCAAATAATTATCAACAGTTTTCACAATGTCTCTGAAATTTCACTTTCTGATCTCGAACCTTAACGCCTTTTATGAAAATTTCAGTGTCAAAAGCGATAAGAAACGAGAGAGGATTCACCAGGAAATGATGTCAATTAAGCACAGGTACCAAGGCAACAGGGGGCTTTAATAATTATTGTCATGGACTCATCTGAGAGTCTCAAAGAATCGCATTCTGCTGCAAAAAGTGGTGCCCTATATTTTGAAAGTGATTAAAATAAAATTTTATTGATTTTGCAATAAATATGTTTTATTAGAATTATTCGACGCCGGAGCTCACTAAAACCACTCAAAAACAGCCCACAGCCACAGAAAAAACCGCCCCAGCGGCATCTCAAGAAAACTATAGTTTTGTCCATTTCACCAAAAAAATTCATAAAAAATCCACCTTTTGTCCGATTTCTGTATGTGAGGTCTTATTTTAAAGTAAATTAAAAATTTTAAACTGTCCAATTAAAAAACATAACAATTTTGTAAAGTTATGAATCTACAAGCGTTTTAATTTCGATAAATTTTGAAATTTAATAAAATAAAATAATTTTTTTTTCTTTATTTGAGCCCATAGCTTTAACAGCACAGATCCCAGCTCAGTTTTGTCAGAGAACAAACTGTTTGGCCAAGTATTTTCTTTTAAAATTTGTTTAGAACGTTCAAACCGATTGAAAAACAAAAAAGTTATGAGAGTTTAAGTGGAGGCAACTTTTGGAAAAATCGAAAAACCGTTTATCGATAATATCTCGATAACGCGTCGATAGAATTTGTTTATATGGTGATTTTCGTGATCAGCGGGTCAATTTACTTTAGAAAAAGCTGGTTTGGTCCATTGGGGGAAAATCGACTCTCATTTTGTCGAGCAGTGTAACTAATATTTTTATCTTACGTTCAACCTGACTAATTGACTGACTGACTGACTGACTGACTGGTGACCGTCGCACAGCCTAAAACCATAAATGATAGGAAGATGAGATTTTCACAGTAGTTTTATCTTATGCTGAAAGTGAGTACTAAGAACGGATTTTGGAAATTTCTGTCGGGAAATGTGGAAAATTCGCGGAAAACTGTTGTATGAAACTTTTTGTTTTTTATCCGATCAAGTTCAAACTCATTTTCAAAGATCTATATGAAAATTCAACAACAACTGCATACCAATCTTTCGGAAAATTTACCTCCGCTGGGTGGAAAGTGGGTGGTCAAGGTTGTTTGGGCGAAACTTTATTTGCCAGTGATTAGCTCCAAACTCATTTTCAAAATTACACATACTAAGACATAAAAAAAAAACTTTCAAATTTTGGAAAATCTATCCCTAAAGTCGGAAAATTCACGGAAAACTGTTGTATGAAACTTTTTGTTTATTATCCGATCAGATTCAAACTCATTTTCAAAGATGTATATGAAAATTCAACAATAACTGTGTTCCAATTTTCCGGAAAATCCCACCCGAAAAAGTCGGAAAAGCGCCGGAAAAGTTTGTATGGTAAACATTTGATTTTCATCCGATTGACTTGAAACTTGGTTCGCAAGCATAGTACGCAAAATATTCGACACGTGTTTTTTCCCGATTTCGGAAAATCCGCCCACGAGGAAAATGGCTGGAAAATTCTGCATGCAAACAACTATTTTTCATCCGATTGGCTTGAAATTCGGTTTGTTAGGATAGAATACAAAATAGTTTGAAATGTGATTTTCCGAAGTTGGAAAATTCGACCTGACGGTCGGAAAATTGCCGGAAAATTCTGCATGAAAAAAAACTATTTATCATCCGATTGGCTTGAAACTCGGTTTGAAAGGACAGAATACGAAATAATTAAAAATGTAATTTTTCAATGTCGGAAAATCCGCCCCCAGGCGTTAAAATGCCCGGAAAATTCTACATGCAAAAAAATGCTTTTCATCCGATTGACTTGAAGCTCGATTTGTAAGGTAAAAAGGAAAATTCATTACTGTTTTCATTTGCCGATGTTAGAAATAACGCCGGGATGTGGGTGGGATGTGGGAGGGATATGGATGGGATGTGGGTGGGATGTGGGGGGGAGTGGGCGGGAAGTGGGTGGGATGTGGAGGGGATGGGGAGGGATGGGTGGGAAGTAGGCGGGAAGAGGAGTGGGAGGGATGTGGGTGGGATGTGGGAAGGGATGTGGGCGGGATGTGGGCAGGGAAGTGGGAGGGAGGTGGGAGGGATGTGGGTGGGAGTGGGGGGATGGGATGGGAAGGGATGTGGGCGGGATGGGATGTGGGTGGGGATGTGGGCGGGAAGTGGGAGGGATGTGGGTGGGATGTGGGTGGGATGTTGGTGGGATGTGGGCGGGTTGTGGGCGGAAAGTGGGTGGGAAATGAGTGGGAACTGGGGGAAATTGGCTGTAAAGTGGGTGGAATGTGGGTGGACTGTAGGTGGGAAGTGGATAGGATGTGGATGGGATGTGGGCGGAAAGTGGGAGGGATGTGGGTGGGAAGAGGGAGGGATGGGGGTGGGATGTGGAAGTGATGTGGGCGGAAAGGGTGGGAAGTGAGTGGGAACTGGGGGAATTGGGTGGAGAGTGGGTGGGAGGTGGGAGTTGAAGGAAAAACCCATCAGCAAAGTTCGATTTCTGGGTTCTTCGGAGTATTATTATATCTAATATTGTTTGGTTCTATACTGTTGAAAGCGCAGCGAAGCGCGTCGGGTTATTTGCTAGTAATAATATAAAAAATACAAAATTTCAATAAATCATATGAACACCTGAAACAGGCTCACGCTTTGCACGTACACACCAACGTACAAATGTATGTATGTTTTCGGCAGTGACAGTGTTTCTAGAGCTCTTTTTACATTGCGAGCGAAGCGCCTTAAAGCGCTTTTTTCTTAGTGACAGTGTAGCGCTGACATCCCATGACATGGCATTGTTAAAAATAGCACTAGTTTCAAGGAGAGTTGAGCGCTTTACTGCTCCTATTGAACGCTCCAATAGTACTCTTAGAGCGCTCAGAGATTTGCTGGGTAGTGACTTAATATATATTCAGTAAGGCCCAATATCTGTCTATTCTGTATACCACTATAAGATCCGAGCAAAAACACCGAAGATATGCAAGTGCGCCTAAATTTTAAAATAAAAGGAGTTCAAAGCTATAGGAAGCACATTACTTGGAACAGGGTATTTTGCTGTCGGGGTACTCGACCGCAACACTCTTACTTGTTTTAACGAGAAATTTAGTAAGATATATATTATTTTGAACAGATGAAGGTAAAAGTACTAACCCTGAAAACAGTAAAGTATTTATAACTAATTGTTTTCTAGGTATTTGGCATTTAATGTCCTTTGCATCCATTTTAAAATATTGCCAAAATACTTTTGTCCTCAAACATTTGGATTTTGAATGTGCACTACTTGTGTTTTATAAATATTTATTTTTATACCAATATACCAACAAATATTTTAAGTTTGGATTTTTAGTTTAAAAGACTTAATGGTTTATTTTTCTAGGTCAAAATACTTTGAGCCACCATTGTAAATATATACACAGAAAAAAAAATGCCGGGAGTTTTTCAAGCCTAAAAAGTGTGATTTGATCCCGACAGAAGGAATAAATTTTTAAGTACGAATGGGCATATTTCATTCCGAAAAGGATTGTATTTGGCACGAATCGTACGTATCCACCGATTGAGAGAGTGAGATAGAGAACAACCTGAGAGCAAAAGCAAATTCGCTCTCTTCGTTGTTCGTTCTGCATTTTGCATGCAGCATCGAGCGCTTTTTGGCTTGGCATCATCATATGCATGCATTCACATATTGGAGCAAGGATGTGTGCTCTATGCATTCGTGCTCTACCCCACACTAACAACTTGGTACCTTCTTCCTTTATCATTTTTTCCCAGTCTGCATCTGGTTGGCTTATCTCCTCCCCGCTCCGCTGATAGCATGGCAGGAATTCAGGATTCCAATAACAGTGACAAAGGCATCTACATATATCCATATGGGTAAGTGGAAGCATCTATATTGATAGTGGACATTATATAAAAGTTGAATCATTTCTCTAGGCTACATGTTGCTGTATCTAACACTCATCCAAGGTCTAGCACTGTGTTGAAAGTCTTCGCCAGAATTGTCAATTAGATCTGCCCAACACTGATTTCAGTGAGTGGCTGTCTGGTGCCACAGATGCACCTGGTACCGCCCCAACGTTGGCTTCTGCCTGTCCAGGATGAGAACAGTGCTGAAAATCTGGCCAATTCGGCTGTTCTGCAGTTGTGCCGCAACAAGCAGGTGAGTTTTGGATGGAATCATATGTTACTGGATGTCTTATGTATGATGTTTAATTTATAGGTAACACCAAGAGATCAGTCTACAAAAAAACCTGCCTGTCGCTTAATGGCAACCAAGTGCTAGTCGACTGTCAGCTACTGCCACAACAGCATGTGCTCCATCCCACTTTCAGCTTCGATCAGATCACCTTAGTGACCCTGGTGCTGGTCTTCTGTCTCACCGTCTTCGTTTTTGTGTGCGATTGCAGAAGGACCAGACGAAAGCAACGTAGCTGATACGCTACATCTGGACATAGATACGCAGGAAGCGCATCATTACGAACTACATATTATAAAATAACTAGTTCGTCAAAATAAATAACATTCAGTGATAACATAATTTTTTTAATTAGCTGAAGGCAAGAGGTTTTAATTGAGGAATGCATGGAAACATGTTTTTTAAAATGTTATCCCAAATGGAAACAAAACTGGGTTCGAATATCGGGATCAGATCATTCTATACCGAAATAGAATAATATCTCGAATGGAACAAAGTTAAGTGCGGATATCGGGAACAAATCATTCTCTAGTGAACTTGAACGTTATCTCGGACGGGACTAAGTTATGCTCGAAAAGAGGGATCAGTTTAAGTTCGGCCAGGCTAAACCCGGGATCAAAGTTTTAAAATATTTCCGTACCTAAATTATTCCTGTCGGGCAAGGTTGGGCCCTTCCAAGGATCAACCCATTTTTAGTACCCTTTCGGCAGAAATGAGACCGGAAATCCCGGAATGGAATGATTTTTTTTTCAGTGTACATACATATGCATAATGTGCTGTCCTACTACAACTGCATTTTGCCTTTTCGCATTTTGGGCAAAATGTACATTTTCCCCCCACACACTTTTGGGACCTTAAATCCAAAAAATATTTTGAAAAATGTAGCCGCATTCTTCGTCATTCGATTTTCGACATCGATAATCGACCATTTTTTGGCTAGATTTTTAGAGTTGACGAAGTGGTCATCACTACTAGGCGCGCGCCAAATGGCAAAAATTTAAAATTTGCCTAATTCAATTAAATTGAATTTAATTTATACTTTTTAATAACTTACCAATAATATCAATGATAACACAATGAATTGCAGAAACTAGAGACTTCCAATGTAGTTGCAATTGGACTCAAGAGACCACAAGCCTTCTAGTCTGGCCACCGAAATAGTTCAAGCATTTCCAGAGAAGAATTTGACATAAATGAGTATTAAACCCTTACCAACATTAGAGTTTATGTTTCTAGCCCCGCAATAAATTTTAATTGCATATATTCGTTTTATTTGTTACCTTGTTGACAGCCATATTGTATATTGTTAAAATGCAAATGCAGAAGCAACACAATAAGGACAGGATTCTGCATTTTCAGAGATGACGTTAACTTTTTTGAAAATGTGCTTCAGTGAGGAAGCCATATTAGACTCTCTTTTTTTAAAAACATAATTTTTTTCGACCTTTATATCCTAGTACCAAGAAATATCAACAAAAAGTAAAAAAAACTAAAATCACAGACATATATCTGCACAAAATTATTATCACAGAACATCCCTCCTATCTGTATGCTAATATTAGATTTGCTTCTTCAGCTTAGAACCAGAAACATAATTAGTATGAAATATAAACTTTCCACTTCTGATCGACACACAGACATTTAGGAGAAAAAACTCACAAACCACTTACAAGAACAACAACAATATTTCAATCTAAACGAAATTAAAATAATAGTATTAATAGTATTTAACCTAACATATAACATAATGATTCTGAATCTGTCTTTATCTTAAGTAACTGAACTGATTAAAAATTCCTTGTTTGTACAACCATTGTTAGTAACTAAAATAAAAGCTATGTAATTGTGAAACTTGGTATTTTGGGTTTTAAAAAATAAGTATTTAATTACTTGTACCACTAAGATGGAAAATAAACCAAATAT